>JADRCD010180774.1:0-44308 GCA_019843815.1 Montemys delectorum
TTTTTTTTTTTGGTACTAGGAGTAAACTCAGGGCCTTGTACATGCTAGGTATGAATTCTACCACTGAGCTACATTGACAGTTCCATTTTGTATTACTGTATATGTACAAACTCTATCAAGAACAGGGCTGAAGACATAGATGGCTCATTGATTAAGAATATTGGCTACTCTTTCAGAGGATTTAGCTCTAATTCCTAGCACACACATGGCTGCTCACAATCATCTGTAACTTTCCTACCATAGGACCTAACATCCTCTTTGGCCTCCACAGACACTGGAGCCACGTGGTAAACTGACACACAAGCATGCAAAATATCCATACAAATAAAATTAAAATTAACAATTAAGAAAACAAAGAATGATGATGATCATGTTCTTTCCCTGTGGGATATTAAATCATTTTGAACCGCTGAAGCATTGTGCATATATAAGGAATTCAATTATTCAATTACTCTTCAGAGTTTTACTTTAGCTTACCATTTATAGAAAATGAAAGAACCACAGTAAACTGAGAGACCAAGCTAAGGCTCTCCTAAGCACACACCTGTCCCAGGCTACCTTTCATTATCTCCCTGCCGAAAATGAGAGAATAGACTCCAGCACATGTGGTGGAGACAAATTCTTAAGCTTCTTTTCCAACTACATCAAGATTTTTGCTTTTTAGTTCATGCCGGTAGTTTGAATTATTGGGTAGCAGACATGATGTCAAAAGACTAGATAATTATCTGTCATATTCCATGTCTGAAGGCAGCCTTCCACCTCTGCAACTTGCTGGATAATCTCTGCTTGCATTCCAAAATTCATTATATTTGGATTTTATGTGGGAGTGCACGATCCCGTGAGGGAGATACCTCAAGCAACCTCTTTTCCTTTCCATCTCTAGCCTAACCCACATCTTGCATGTACACCATAATCCACATATAATGTATATACAAATAGACACACACAGAAACACACACTGTGCACAACGTTGTATAGACATATTCCAAGTTGTCCAAAAACTGACCTAAGCTCTAAATATTTGCTCATTAATTTTTTTACCATACCTTTCACACGTCACCTTTCAACCTGATAAACGGTCATATTCAGGCAACCTAAAAACCAGACCTGCAAATGCTGAGGGACTTTTCCCCTGATTCCACTGTACTTTGCAAAATCACTCACTCAGGACTAGAAAAGTGGCTCTGCTGTTGAGAGCACTCCACTGTTCTTCCTGAGGACCTAGGCTCAGTTTCAATTACCAAAAAGTGGTGGCTCAAAATTAGTTCCAAGGGATCTAATGCCCTTTTCTATCCTACTTATACATGAGATATACACTTGGTACATAGACATTATGAAGGCAAAATACTTATACACATAAAATAAATAAAAGCATTATTTATTAGTTTAACTCATTCCATAGTACACCTAATGGTAGATCTGATTATATTACGTGTGTGTGTGCATGTGCGTGTGCATGTGTGTGCATGTGGAAGCCAGAGGTTGAACTACCTTCCTTGATGCTCTCTATCCACAAGGATGTCCCCACCCACCCCACACCCACCCCAACAAAACTCTCCACTCCCTGGGGCTTCAACTCTCTTGAGAGTTAGGTACATCTTCTCACTGAGTCAAGACCCAGCAGTCCTCTGCTGTATATGTGTTTGGGGCCTCATATCAGCTTGCGTATGCTGCCTGGTTGGTGGCTCAAAATATGAGAGATCCTGGAGGTCCAGGTTAGTCGAGACTTCTGGTCTTCCTATAGGGTCACCCTCCTCTTCAGCTTCTTCTAGCTTTTCCCTAATTCAACCACAAGGGTGACCAACTTCTCTTCATTGGTTGGGTGTAAATATCTGCAGCTGACTCTTTCAGCTACTTGGTGGGCCTTTCAGAGGGCAGCCATGCTAGGCTCCTGTCAGGTCTTGGGACCTCCCCTTGAGCTGGAGTCCAATTTGAACCAGTCACTGAACCTCCTTTCTCCCAGACTCTTCTCAATTTTTGACCCTGCAGCTCTTTTAGACAATAACAATTCTAGGTCAGAGCTTTTGAGTGGAATGGCAATGCCATTCCTCCACTTGATGTCCTGTATTTCTACTAGGGTAGACTCTACAAGGTCCCTCTTCCCAGTGTATGACAGCATTTTATCTAAGGTCCCCTCCCTTTGATTCATGAGAGTCTCACCTCCCAGGTCTCTGGTACATTCTAAAGGGTCACCCCATCTCCTACTTCCCAAAATTACCCTTTTCCACTCTTTCTGCTGGTCCTTATAGCTTCAGTCCTGTTCCAACACCCAAATACCTAATCATGTTCCCCTCTTCCCCTCCCTGTTCCCTTTCCCACCCAGATAACTCCCTCCCCACGACCCCAATGTTTGCTATCTTCTCCCTCCCAAATGGAATTGAGGCATCCTTACTTGGGCCCTTTAGCTTCTGAACTCTTCTTGGCTTCTATGGATTGTATCCTGGGTATTCTGTACTTTTTTGGCTAATATCGACTTACTAGTGAGTACATACCATGCAAGTCCTTTTGGGCCTGAGTTACCTCACTCAGGATTATATTTGCTAGTTTGACCCATTTACCTGCAAAACTCATGATGTCCTCCTTCTTAATAGCTGAGTAGTACTTCATTATGTAAATGAACCACATTTTCTGTATCCAGCTGTGCTGGGTTGCTTCCACCTTCTAGCTATCACAGATTTGTCTGCTATAAACATAGTAGAACATGTGCATGGTGGGGTATCTTTTGGATATATGCCCAAAAGGGGTATAATTGGGTCTTCAGGTAGATCTATTTCCAGTTTTCTGACTAATCTCCATATTTTCAGAGTGGTTGTACCAGTTTGCAATCCTACCAGCAATGGAGGAGTGTTCCTCTTTCTCCATATCCTTGACAACATGTGCTGTCACCTGAGTTTTTTAATGTAGCCATTCTGATTGGTGTAAGGTGAAATCTCAGGGTCATATTGATTTGCATTTCCCTGCTGATTAAGGACTTTGAACATTTCTTTAAGTGCTTCTCAGTCGCTCAGGATTCCTCTGTTGTAAATTCCCTATTTAGTTCTATAACCCATCTTTTGATTGGGTTGTTTGGCTTCTTGGTACTTAGCCTCTTGAGTTCTTTATATATTTTAGATATTAGCCCTTTTCAGATGTATGGTTAGTGAAGTTTTTTTTCCCAATCTGTAGGTTTCTGATTTGTCCTATTGACTATGTCCTTTGCCTTACAGAAGCTTTCCAATTTCATGAGATCCCATTTATTAATTCTTGATCTTAGAGCCTGAGCTATTGGATTTCTGTTTAGGAAATTTCCCCCTGTGCCAATGAGTTCAAGGCTCTTTTCCCATTTTCTCTTCTATTAGATTCAGTGTATCTGGTTTTATGTTGAGGTCCTTGATACGCTTGGACTTGAGCTTTGTGCAAGGTGACCAATTTGGACCTATTTTCATTTTTCTACATACACACTTCCAGTTAGATTAGCATCATTTATTGAAGATGCTTTATTTTTTCCATTGTATGTTTTTGGCTTTTTTGTCAAAAATCAAGTATCCATAAGTGTGTGGTTTTATTTCTGGTTCTTCAATTTTATTCCATTGATCAATGTGTCTGTCTCTGTACCAATACCATGCAGGTTTTTTTAATCACTATTGCTCTTTAGTATAGTTTAAGACCCCGCAGTCTCAAGGCCTCCCAGGAAAGTCACTGTGCCTATGGTAACAGGTTACCAGCATACATACCCCTCTGAAGACTCCACAGGAGATCTGCTACAGTCAGGGCCACAGGCCTACCAGGAGACCTGAAGAAACCCCAGGACACAAGAGGCAGGCTCCAGACAGAGAAACCCAGACCAACAAACCCCAGGGATAACCAGATGGCAAGAGGCAAGCACAAGATAATAAGCAACAGAAGCTAATATATTTGGTATCATCAGAATCCAGTTCTCCCACCACAGGAAGCCATGGATATACCAACACACCTGAAAAATCAGGAAGCTGACCTAAAATCCTATCTCATGAATATAATAAAGTCATTCACTCTTAAATTCTACCATGCCACAATACTTATTAAAAACAATCATGTCTTTATATAAAATAAATTGTTATCTTAACAGAGTTTCTGAACAATCGTACTGAGTGGACTCTGAGAAGACATAATTATCCTGTCTCAGAGGTGTAAAGAAGTGGATGATCAGCATGAAGAGTATTGACATGGAGCACAGCATAGCAGTGTCTATGCTTGGAAGCTGACCATGAGGGACTGACAAAAGCAGACACAGTGTATGTGCAGGTAAAAAGCAGAACTTGACATAGAATTCCATATGGTCTAAGTTTAAGCATCTATCTTGCACACACAAGTCAGATCATACAGACAGTGCATGCCAAGCAAATAACAGAGCTCTAGAACTCGGTTAATTATTCTCAATATGTTGTTCTCAGACCACTACCAGCAGCATCTCAGAGCTTGTAAATCAAAATCTAACTCCTCACCCACTTCCAACATTGCTTTATGTCACTTTCAATGTTTAAATTTTAACATATTTTAATTGATTTATTTTTATTTTTTATTAGATATTTTCTTTATTTACATGGCAAATTTTATCCCTTCTGAAACCTCCTATCCCCTCCCCACTCCCTGCTCACTGACGTACTCACTCTCAATTCTCTGTCCTGGCATTCCCCTACACTGGGACATCAAGCCTTCATGAGACCAAGGGCCTCTCCTCTCATTGATGTCCCACAAGGCCTTCCTCTGCTACATATGCAGCTGGAGCAATGAGTCACTCCATGTGTACTCTTGGTTGATGGTTTAGACCCTAGGAGCTCTGGGGGAGCTGGTTGGTTCAAATTGCTGTTCCTCCTATGGGGCTGCAAACCCCTTCAGCTCCTTGGGCTCTTTCTCTAACTCCTCCACTGGGGACCCTGTGCTCAGTCCAATGGATGGCTGTGAGCATCCACTTCTGTATTAGTCAGGCACTGGCAGAGCTTCTCAGGAGACAGCAATATCAGGCTCCTGTAAGTAACCACTTGTTGGCACACAATAGTCTGGGTTTGGTAACTGTATATGGGATGGATCCCTAGGTGAGACAGTCACTGGATGGCCTTTCCTTCAATTTCTACCCCAAACTTTGTCTCTGTATTTCATATCATGAGTATTTTGATCACCCTTCTAAGAAGGACTGAAGTATCCACATTGTGGTCGTCCTTCTTGAGCTTCATGGGGTCTGTGAATTGTATGTTGGGTTCTGGGCTAATATCCACTCATCAGTGAGTGCATATCATGTGTGTTCTTTTGTGATTGGGCATTGTATCACTCAGGACGATATTTTCTAGTTCCATCCATTTGCCTAAGAACTTCATGAATTCATCATTTTTAATAGCTGAGTAGTACTCCAATGTGTAAATGTACCACATTTTCTGTATCCATTCCTCTGTTGAAGGACATCTGGATTCTTTCCAGCTTCTGGCTATTATAAACAAGGCTGCTATGAACATAGTGGAACATGTGTCCTTATTACATGTTGGCACATCTTCTGGGTATATACCCAGGAGTGATATAGCTGGGTCCTCAGGTAGTAGTATGTCCAATTTTCTGAGGAACTGCCAAACTGATTTCCAGAGTGATTGTACCAGCTTGCAATCCCACCAGCAATGGAGGAGTGTACCTCTTTCTCCATATCCTCACCAGCATCTGCTATCACCTGAGATTTTGATTCTTAGCCATTCTGACTGATGTGAGGTGGAATCTCAGGGTTGTTTTGATTTGCATTTCCCTGATGACTAAGATGTTGAACATTTCTTTAGGTGCTTCTCAGCCATGCAGTATTCCTCAGTTGAGGATTCTTTGTTTAGCTTTGTACCCCATTTTTAATAGGGTGATCTTTGACAAACAATCCAGTGGGGAAAAGGCAGCATTTTCAACAAATCGTTAGCTTATAGAAGAGTGCAAATTGTTCCATTCTTATCTCCTTGTACAAATCGCAAGTCCAAATGGACCAAGTACCACCACATAAAACCAGATACACTGAAGTTAATAAAAAAGAAAATGGGGAAGAGCCTCAAGAGCACAAGGGCACAGGGGAAATTTTACTGGACAGTATACCAATGACTTGTGCTGTAAGATCATGAATGTATAAACAGGACCTCATAATACTGCAAAGCTTCTATAAGGCAAATGACGCTGTCAATAGGACAAAATGGCAACCAACAGATTGGGAAAGGACCTTTACCAATCCTATATATGATAGAGGGCTAATATCTAATATATTCAAAGAACTCAAGAAGTTAGACTCCAGAGAATCAAATAACCCTAATAAAAATGGGGTACAGAGCTAAATTGATTTTTTATAATGTTCCCATCACGAACCCCAATTTCACTAATTTCCCAGTCCTTCCATATCCCTCCTCCACCTTCGTAATCTCCTCCCTCATAATTAAATTTAAAAATTTGCCATGGAAGCTGCAGTGTATCATGGTGTATCAAACAGCTTTACTTGCAAATGTTCATTGAAATAAGTCATTGGTCTGGTTCAAGACCTCTGGATTCTGCTACACAATCAATACTGGATCCTCATTGAGACTTCTTTCCTATATCCTGCTATTGCCCTGAGTCATGGAGATCCTGCAACTTTGATTCTGCAAGATTGACCCCTTCTGTGCTCCAGCAGTTCATACTCAACATAGGAGTAGATGTTGCTATGGGCCAACTTAAAGCCCTGGATCTGGGGCTGGATGGTAGCTGAAATTGGTCAACCTGACAACTCTCCTGCACCTCCACCAGCCACTGGGGCCAGCACTCCTGCACTACCCAGGCAAGTGCTGGGGCAAGCTTTCGTGCACTCACATGACCAGTGCCAGCTGTCCCATACCCATCTACAAGCAATTGTCACTTATTTCAATGAAAGGATTAGCCATTATTTGGATGGAGATATTAAAGTAATGTTCAAGTTTCTTATAGGACACTGCAATACTTTAGTGGAAAGAATCAATATATGACTGTCATCAGTCTCACAACAGCAGATTATGTGCATCTTGTGGCAGTATCCTCAAATCAGTAATGATGCAACTATTTACATCACAAAAATTTAAAAGGACCAGTTGTCATCCATTCACAATCACACCTTTATGACCAATAAATATTGCATACTTTAGTTCACACTATGCATATAGCACCATCTAAGATGCAATAAAAACATAATAATGTAAGCTGTGGAACATTCCTGGGCCATAAGTAAAGGGATTAGCAGGCATATTTATTGTCTCTATACACTGGGGCCTCTCTGGGCCACATCCAATAGTGAAATAATATCTAATATATGAGAAGCTCAAAAACTAGATATCAAGAAAATAAATAACCTACTTTTAAAAAGGAGTAGAAATTTAAATATAATTCTCAGAAGAGGAAACTCAAATGGCTGAGAAACACTTGAAACATTCATCTTTCTTAGCCATCAGGGACGTACAAATCAAACCTGCTTTGATGGGGCTGGAGAGATGATTCAGCAGTTAAGAGCACTGACTGCTCTTCCAGAGGTCTTGAGTTCAAGTCCTTAAAACTACTTGGTGGCTCAAAACGGTAAAGGCATCTTGATGCCCTCTTCTGGTATATCTGAAGACAGTGACAGTGTACTCACATACATCAAAATAAATTAATGAACTAAAAAGCCCCAACTACTTTGAGATTTCATTTTATACCTATCAGAATAAGTCAATAAAAGTGGCAGCTCATGCTATCAAGGACATGGAGTAAAGAGAAAACTAGTCCATTGCTGATAGGAGTCCAAGCTTGTAAAGCCTCTGTGGAAATCAGTGTGGCAGTTCCTAAGGAAGTTGAGATTCAATCTACCTCAGGATATATCTCGACTACTCTTGGGCATATGCCCAAATGGTGCTTCATCCTACTACAGAAGCACTTGCTCAACCATGTTCACTGCTGCTCTATTCATAATAGCTAGGAACAGGAACATACTAGATGACCCTCAACAGAAGAATAGATAAGGAAAATATGGTACATTTACACATATGAGTATTACTCAGAAGTTTAAAAAAATAACAAAATTCACAGGTAAATAGATGGAACTAGAGAATATCATTCTGACAGAGGTAATCCAGACTCAGAAAGCAAATATGGTATATATTTGTTTATATAGAGATATTAGCTATTAAGCCAATAATAACTAAGCTACAATAGGTAGAATTCCTGAGGTTAGGTATAGACCAAGAGACTAGTGGTGACAGGTTTCACTAAGAAAGGGAAATAGAATAGATAGTTATGGTTGGATGGTTGGGGCTGGAATGGGAAGATCATGTGGGGAGGGGAAAAGGAAAAACTAAAATGACGGAATATGGGTAGAGACAGCTGAAAGTAAGGGTCACTTGAGGATAGCATGGAACTCTAATACTACAGAAAGTTTTTAAAATGCATATATGTATTTCTATATATACATAAATATGCATATATAGAAACCATCCAAATTGAATCACCAAATATCTAGGGAAACAGGGCCCTAATTGGTTTTTTCTTGTCACTAAATGAAGCTTTCAGTACCAGGATTGAATTACAACTAATTGAGTTGATAGCTGAAGGGGGTCCATTGGAATTCCCCAAAACCCCAGGCTGCTACAAAGACTATAGGTTGCTCTCCACAAACTGCTTCAAAGGCCCCATTTCCAAAGACAATGCCTACAGAACTCATGGAATGTTGAGAAGATGAGCTGGTGCCTATACAGAACCATCACTCTATTCCAGCAACTTTGGAATAAGAAGATACTCTGCACACTATCAAAAGAGACAGCTACAAAAACTTTTGATCTACAATGATGTCCTACATATAAGATATGCTAATGTAATGGTGGCATAAAGCCCATGGAAGTAACCGATCAATATCTGATTTGACTTATGGCCACGCCATGATTTGTAATCCATACCTGACACTGCTGGGGTGACCAAATATCCTGAGACTAGATTGTCCAGTGACCCAGGAAAAGACAAATACTAATGTTCTAAGGAAAAAAAAGTAACAATTAAATAATTTTTAATAACTTCCTGCTATATTCAAAACTCAGTGCCTTGATTAGCTGTCAACAAAGATGCTTCCTCCTACAGCATATAGGAACAAATACAGAGACCCACGGCTGGATATTATGCGAAGAATAAGACATCTTGGAACATTCAGCCTGAAATAGGTGCTCTCTGTTAAATCTCTCCCTTCAGGGCTCAGGGAATCAATCCTATGGCAGCGGAGGCAGAAAAAGTATAAGAGCCAGATGGTGGTAGAGGCCACCAAGGAAACAAGGCGCTTTAAATCAACATGACCAAAGCACATACAAACTCACAGACACTGAAACAGCATGCACAAGGCCTGCATGAGCCTGTACAAGGTCCTTGGGTACATATTTTGACATCCTGTTTAGTGTTTTTATGAGACTCCTGAGTGTGCAGACAAATGCGTCTCTATTTCTTATGCTCTCCCTTGGCTCTTTTCCTTCTCTTTGTTTTTCCAGTTACAATGTGTTGGTTTTGTTTTACATGCTTATATTTTACTATTAATCCCTTAGAAGCTTGCTTGTTTACTAATGAGAGACAGAAAAGAAGGGAATCTAGGTGCGATGAAAGGTGGTAAGGTATTAGAAGAGTAGAGGAGTGGGAACTGTAATCAGTATATATAACATGAAGAAAAAAATCTATTTTTAATAAAAGGACAAAAACCCTGTCATCTTAAAAAAGCCCAGAGCCTCATCAACCAGGAAGCATGCAGGGGCTGTACCTAGGCCCCCGACTCATTTGTAGTAAATGTGAAGCTTAGTCTTCAACTAAGGGTGCTCTAACATTGGATCCTCTTTCCCTACCTGGACAGCCTGGTTGGGCCTCAGTGGGAGAGGATGTGCCTAGACCTGCTGGGACTGGATATCATGGGGCGGGGTGCTACCCCTTTCTCTGAGGAGAAGAGGAGGGGTAATATAAGGAGGGACTTAAAACTGTGGAACTGGAAGAAGAGGGATGTATGCTTGTCATCAGGATATAAGATGAATAAAAAACATAAATAAGTGTGTGGGGGAGCCCAGAGCCAATTGTTTTCAGTGCAAAATTCTATCATACTTTCAAAAAAAAATCAATAGAAGCAAAACTCCTAAAATGACATTGTCCTAGTTGGAGTTACTATTGCTGTGGAGACCATGGCTAAACAGAGACACCATTAAATAGAAAATAAAAGAAAAATTCCAACTTCCATTTTCAAAGTCAGTATTATCCTGATACCAGAACCAGACAAGGATATATAAAAAAAGAAATTATAAGTCAATCTCTCTAATGAACATAAATGTTAAAAATTCAACATGATACTGATAAACCCAATTCAAAAACACTTCAAAAATTTATCCACATTAATCAAGTCAGCTTCCTTTCAGAGATGTAGATACGGATCAATATATTTAAATTAATGGACATAATATATTCTGTAAGCCATACATTAAAAGAAAAGACATGATTGTTTCATTAGATTAAATAAAATGCCTTTGACAAAATCCTAAATCCCTTTATGATAAAAGTCCTGGAAAGAATAGAGATATAGGAGGCATATCTAAATATAATAAAGACAACATACAGTAAGATCACACTCAACAGCTTTCTAAACTGAAAAAAAAAAACCAAAGTTTCCAATAAAATCAGGAACAAAATAAGGTTGTCCCCTCTCTTCATAACTATTCAGTACAGCACCTGAACTCCTAGCTAGAGCAATAAGACAACCAAAGAAGATCAAGATGATACAAACAGGACAGGAAGAAGTCAAGGTATCCTCTGAAGATGGTATGATTATGCATAAAAGACTCCAAAGCCTCTATTAGAAATTTCCTCCAGCTGAAATACTTTGAGAAAACTAGCAAAATACAAACAAACACACAAAATTATTATCCTTCCCATACAAATACAAAAAGCACACAAAGAAATCTAGAAAAAAAAATTATTCACAAAAACCTCAAAATAATGAAATACTTTGGAACAAATCTAATCAAGGAAATTAAATATTTATACAATGAAAACTTTAAATCATATGAGAGAGGGAGGGAGGGAGGAGGGAGAGAGAGAGAGAGAGAGAGAGAGAGAGAGAGAGAGAGAGAGAGAGAAATTGAAGATAATATCAGAAGATGGAAGGACCACCCTTGCTCCCTTGCTCACAGGTTGTGAAAATGGGAATCCAACTAAAAGCCATTTACAGATTCAATGCAATCTCTATCAATATTTTAATGTATTTTCACAAAAAAATGAGAAAATAGTCTTAAATTTCATATGGAAATGACACACAAGAACTAAAATCAAGAACCAATCACATGGAATTGGGGACATGGATACAAATCCATCCACCTATGCACAATTTCTTCTTTTCTCTTCTTTCTTTTCTTCTTTCTTTCTTTCTTTCTTTCTTTCTTTCTTTCTTTCTTTCCTTTTTTCTGTCTTCCTTTCTTTCTTTCCTTTTTGAAAATGCATGCTAAATAATTAAATAAATACCCACTGGAGAAAAGACAGAATCGTCAAGAAATGGTGCTAATCAAACTAAGTAAGTAAATGTAGATCCTCATTTCTCAGCCTGTATAAAATTCAACTCCAAATGAATTAAGGAATTCTAGGCATAAGGCCTGATACCCTAAATCTAATAGGGGAACAGTATATGCTGGAACTCATTGGCATAGAAGGGACTTTCTGAATTGGACCTATTGTTCAGGCATCAAACCAACAAGTAATAAATGGAACATCATGGAACTAAAATATGCAGAACACCATCATTTAAGTGAAGAAAGAGGCAGACCACAGAATTGGAAAAAAAAACTTTACCTCAGACCCTATTGATGAAGACACTATATACTTGAATTGTAAAGTTCAAAGGATACTGCTACTAACATGGAAGCTTCTCATTGGCTAGCTTTCATAATGCTGGAAGTTGCTACATATTGCTACTGGAGGAAAAAAATGATTATCAGTCATATCCAGCTGTAATTCTGCAAACTACAATAACAATTAGCCCGATAAGACATGTCCAGAGGTATAAAGTGACCTGAATATCATTGGAGTGTGTCCAGCCTGGCTTGGTCCTGGAAACTTGTCTTTAGTGAAAAGGGAATAAATAAAGGACAGAAAAATAGATACCACATATACTGACAAGCAGTAATCAATCAAGTGTCTGTGCTTACCCTTACCTGCTCTGGCAAGGGATCACATCCAAAGATCTTCTAGGTCAGTGTGATACAAATACAGACACACCACCCACCTTTAATCCCTCTAGCTGGAGTACACACACCCTTTGTACACACCACACACCTTTAATTCCAAACAATATAGGTTAAGTTAGTTTGTAGAAGGAAGCACCTATGTTTGTTTGAAAGTGATGGCTAAGGGTAGAAAAAATGATGAATCAAAGAGAGATTTGACAGAATGATTCCAGGGAGGGGAGGTAGTTTTACTAGAACAGTTTTACAGAGATAGGTTGCAGGTGAAGACAGAACCATCCAGAGAATGAGGAGCCAGAAGATTAGAATATATTGCCAAAGTTAGTATGAGGCCAAGCAGAACAATTCAGTCAGAAGCCGAGAGAAGCCAAATTGAATCAGTCAGCCTTGAGATGAGTTTGGGCCAAAACAACTGGGCTGAATCAGTCAGCCAGGGTTCAGAAAGAGCTAGAATGGGTGAACTTACTCAGCTGTAAGCCTGTGAGATAACAATTACATCTGGCGAATAAGTTGCTTTTACAGACACCAAGTATGCAACAGCCAGAACTTCATCATATTTATCATGCACACAGGGAAGAGGACTTAGTCTTGGTACTAAGACTATTAACTGAGGAGAACAGTCTAAGGTTATAAGAATAAACTGGGTTATGAAGCTGTGTTCATGCAAACTATGAACATATAAAATTATGTCAATGCTATTACAGTTTAGGTCAGGTGAGAAATGGTATGTTCTGAGGCTTCTGAGATTCTTCTAGAAAGCTATATCCTATGACAAATCAGTAAGGAATTAACTCATAAGACTCTTTGTAAGTCAGTTTCCAAGATGTTTTTAACCCAATCTAAGACTTATTAAGCAGTCCTTTGAAAATGAACTTGGTTCCTTGGTACATGCATACCAAGACAGACGTATGGATTCAATAATCAAACTGTTATCTTTCTGTTTTAAGTGTTGTAGATAGCACAAATCATTTCCTTCAATATGCACTGCCCTTGGATGAAATAATAAATGGAGTGTTTAAGAATCCTCCAAAATTTGTACCAATTCACATACTGTATTTCTCAGGCTGTGATAGATTGCCCTGATCTTTGCATCTTATTAAAACTATTCTTTGAAACTCATCTTGTAGAAAGAAATAACCTCAAGATGATGCATTATATGGGCAGGACTTAATTAAATCAGTAGTGAATGTATAACTTTTGGATGAGCAGACCAATTGTCTTACAACACATTTGGTTGAGCTCAGAGGATCTGCATCTGGTTTGGTCCAATTTTAGTTCACTTGATTTTCCATCATTCAAAGACCACATCTGTGCATTTGAAACCCCCCACCAAATGTCACTATAGATTCTGCTTCCCAATGAATGGAGTATTCCTTGTAATCAGAATTAATGCTTTAATGGTCACAACAAAACATCAACTTCATCAAGTGTAACACAAATCTATTCTTTGGCACATCTTTCAGCTTTTATAAAGACTAATGTGAAAGATGGGTGATATGAAGTCTATAAAATGCACAGACTAGGGAAAGGTTCTATTAGTGTCTGGCCAACTGTCGAATGTAGAGACTAGGGAAGCATTCTGTTATTGTTTGGCCAGGTCTGCTCTGCCACTCACTTTCTCCACTCTTGGCTACATAATGCTTGTCACAGTAACCTATTTTTACCAAGAAACTGAATAAAATTATATACAAAAGAAGAAACACTCCAGGGATAATTAACAAGGCACATAAAGATATGTTCTTCAAAATATTTATTATTAAATACCATTTTGGCGATCTTAAAAGGGAATATTATGAACAATCTGATTTGAACTTGGCATTCCACATATACATGTGGCAATGCACATGCAAGTGAAGATTTTGACGTATGTGCACATTGGTAGAATATAATTATTTTGTTTGTTCATAGTCTTCTTGGTAATATTTTTATATAATCCTTGTACCACATAAAGATTTCTTTATTTTCATTGTTTTATAAAAGTTTTTATGGATATTTACTTTCTTAACATTTCAAATGTTACCCTTTCCCAGTTTCCACACCCCTGAACCTCCCTATCCCATTCCCCTCCTCCTTCTTCTATGAGGGTGTTTCTCCATCCACTCATGAAATCCCACCACCCCACCCTGGCATTCTTCTATACTGAGGCATCAAGCCTTCACAAGACCAAAGGCCTCTACTTCTCCCATTGATGCCCAACAAGGCCATCCTCTGCTACAAATGTGGCTAGAGCCATGGGTTCCTCCATGTGTACTCCTTGGTTGGTGGTTTAGTCCCTGGGAGCTCTAGAGGGTCTGATTGTTTGATATTGTTGTTCTTCCTATGGGGTTATAAGCACCTTCAGCTCCTTCAATCCTTTCTCTAACTCCTCCATTGGGGTCTCCATGCTCATTCCAATGGTTGGCTGTGAGCATCTGCCTCTGTATTTACCAGGTTCTGGCAGAGCCACTCAGGAGACACTTAAATCTGGCTCCTGGCAGCAAGCACTTCTTGACATCCACAGTAGTGTGGGTGCAGGTTTGGTGACTGTATAAGGGATGGATCCTAAGGTTGGGCAATTTCTGGATAGCCTTTCCTTCAGTCTCTCCTTCACATTTTGTCTCTGTATTACCTCCCATGAGTATTTTGTTCCCCCATCTAAGAAGGATCAAAACATACACACTTTTGTCTTCCTTCTTCTTGAACTTCATGTATCTTGGATATTCTGAGCTATTGGGCTAATATCCACTTATTAGTGAGTGCATACCATATATGTTCTTTTGTGCCTGGGTTACCTCACTAAGGATGATATTTTCTAGTTCCATTCCATTTGCATAAGAATATCATGAAGTCATTGTTTTTAAGAGCTGAGTAGTACTCCACTGTGTAAATGTACATTTTCTATATCCATTCCTCTGTTGAAGGACATCTAAGTTCTTTACAATTTCCTGCCATTATAAATAAGACTGTTGTGAACATAGTGGAGCATGTGTCCTTATTACATGTTAGAGCATCTTCTGGGTATATGGCCAGAAGTGGTATAGCTGGATCTTCAAGTAGTACTATGTTCAATTTTCTGAGGAACTGCCAAACTGATTTCCAGAGTGGTTGTACCAGCTTGCAATGAAGGAGTGTTTCTCTTTCTCCACATCTTTGCCAGCATCTGCTGTCACCTGGGGTTTTGATATTAGCCATTCTAACTAATGTGAGGTGGAATCTCAGTGCTATTTTGATTTGCATTTCCTTGATGACTAAGGATATTGAACATTCCTTTGGGTACCTCTTGGCCATTTACTATTGCTCAATTGAGAATTCTGTTTCGATCTGCACCCAATTTTAATAGGGTTATTTGATTCTCTGGAGTCTAACTTCTTGAGTTGTTTGTATATATTGGATATTGGCCCTCTATCTGATGTAGGATTGGTAAAGATCTTTTCCCAACTTGTTGGTTGCCATTTTGTCCTATTAACAGCATCCTGTGCCTTACAGAAGCTTTGCACTTTTATGATGTCCCACTTGCCAATTCTTGATCTTAAAGCATAAGCCATTGGTGTTCTGTTCAGGAAATTTGCCCTTGTGCCCATGTGTTCAATGCTCTTCCTGACTTTCTTTTCTACTAGTTTCAGTGTATCTGGTTTTATGTGGAGTCCCTTGATCCACTTGGACTTGAGCTTTGTACAAGGAAATAAGAATGGACTGATGTTCACTCTTCTACATACTGACCACCAGTTGGACCAGCACCATTTGTTGAAAATGCTGTTTTTTTTCCACTGGATAGTTTTAGCTCCTTTGTCAAAGATCAAGTGACCATAGGTGCGTGAGTTCATTTCTGGGTCTTCAATTTTATTCCATTGATCATCCTGCCTGTCTCTGTACCAATACCATACAGTTTTTTTTTTTTTAATCTCAATTGCTCTATAATACAACTTGAGGTCAGGAATGATGATTCTCCTAGAAGTTCTTTTATTGTTGATAATATTTTTCACCTCCCTGAGTTTTTTGTTATTCCAAATGATTTTTGCAAATTCTTCTTTCTTACTCTATAAAGAATTGAGTTGGAATTTTGATAGGGATTGCATTGAATCTGTAGATTGTTTTCAGCAAAATGGTCATTTTTACTATATTAATCCTGCCAATCCATGAGCATGGGAGATGCCTCCATCTTCTGAGGTCTTCTTTGCTTTCTTTCTTCAGAGATTTGTAGTTCTTGTCATACAGATCTTCCACTTGCTTGGTTAGAGTCACTTCAAAGTATTTTATGCTATTTCTGACTATTGTGAAGGGTGTTGTTTCCCTAATTTCTTTCTCATCCTGTTTATCCTTTGAGTATAGGAAGGCTACTGATTTGTTTGAATTAATTTTATATCCAGCCACTTTGCTGAAGTTGTTTATCAGGCTTAGGAGTTCTCTGGTGGATTTTGGGGGATCACTCAAGTATACTATCATAACACCCTCAAATAGTAATATTTTGACTTCTTTCTTTTCACAATGTATCCCTTTAACCTCTTTTCATTGTCTATTGCTCTGGCTAGGACTATGAGTACTGTTGGGCCCCATTTTGGCCCTAGTTTGGACCTGAGGACAAACTCAAGCCTGTCTCTAGTTTTGAGACTGGTCTCAGTCACTTCCATATTGGAGTAACTTAGCAAGACATGTTTGTCCCTGCCTCTGCCCCACTGTTGCTAAGGTAGAGCTTTGCCATTGGCCCTGGCAGTCACTCTATACCCTTTGTCACCCTTCCCCACCTCCTATGTACCCCATCAAAAATTCCCCTCCCTATGTTCTGAACTTATACAAGAGAGAGTCTGATGCTATAAAATTGAATTCACTTTGACAGACTCCTGACCAAGGTGAATTTCTTTTTGGCCTTGGATACTAGTCTTTCCACTCATTCCTAGAGAGACCCCAGCAGAATACTATACTGAATAGGTAGGAAGAGAGTGGGTACTCCCTGATTTTAGCGTGATTGCTTCAAGTTTCTCTCCATTTAGTTTGATGTTGGCTCTACTGGTTTGCTGTATATTGCTTTTACTAAGTTTAGGTATGGGCCTTGAATTCCTGATCTTTCCAAGACTTTTACCATGAAGGGGTATTGAATTTTGTCAAATGTTTTCTCAGTATCTAAAGAAATGATCATGTCATTTTTTCTTTGAGTTTGTTTATATAGTGAGTTACATTGATAGATTTGAATATTTTAAACCATCCCTGCATCACTAGAATGAAGCCTGCTTGATCATGAAGGATGATCGTTTTGATGTGTTCTTGGATTCAGTTGGCAAGAATTTTATTGAGCCCTTTCCCACAAGTGGAGAGCTTATCTCTAGGGAGTGCTCTGACCTAGGGACTCAGGCAGGACCAGCCCAGAGGCACAGGGCCCAGAAGTTGCAGGACATCTGGGACAGGATTCTTTCTATCTCCATCTATACCTAGGAGATAATGCAGATCCACAACCCTCTCTGACCCTTTCCTACAAGTGGAGAGGTTGTCTCCAGGGAATGCTCAGACCTCAGGAATCAGGAGGGACAGCTGATCCATAGCTTCTGCACACAGGTCTTACCAGAGGAGAGCTGATCTCCCAGAAGGGCTGACACAGGCTTACAGACCCACAGAAAGAAAAAGCTCCAGACAGAGACAGCAAGAACATATAACACCAGAGATCAACAGATGGTGAAAGGCAAATGCAAGAATCTTACCAACAGAAATCGAGACTACTTGGCCTCATCAGAACATAGTACTCCCCCACCACAGCAAGTCCTGGGTAGCCCAAAATACTGGAAAAGCAAGATTTGGATCTAAAATCATATCTCATGATGCTGATTGAGGAATTTAAGAAAGACATAAATAATTCCCTTAAAGAAATACAGGAGAACACAAGTAAACAAGT
This sequence comes from Montemys delectorum, assembly GCA_019843815.1. NCBI lineage: Eukaryota > Metazoa > Chordata > Mammalia > Rodentia > Muridae > Montemys > Montemys delectorum. Next base: position 18,055 of record JADRCD010180774.1, read on the forward strand.
AGAAGTACTTAAAGAGGAAACACAAAAATCCCTTAAAGAATTACAGGAAAGTATAACCAAACAGGTGAAGGAATTGAACAAAACCATTCAGGATCTAAAAATGGAAGGAGAAACAGTTAAGAAATCACAGAGAGAGACAACTCTGGTGATAGAAAACCTAGGAAAGAAGTAAGGAACCATAGATGCAAGCATTACCAACAGAATACAAGAGATCAAAAAGAGAATCTCACTTGCAGAAGATACCATAGAAAACATTGACATAACAGTCAAAGAACACAAAATACAAAAAGTTCCTAACCAAGAACATCCAGGATATCCAGGACACAAAGAGAAGACCAAACCTAAGGATAATACATATAGAAGAGAGTGAAGACTTCCAACTTAAAGAGCCAGTAAATATCTTCAACAAAATTATAGAAGAAATCTTCGCTAACCTAAAGAAAGATATGTCCATGAACATACAAGAAGTCTATAGAACTCCAAATAGACTGGACCAGAAAAGAAATTCCTCCTGCTACATAATAGTCAAAACACCAAATGCACAAAACAAAGAAAGGATATTAAAAGCACTGAGGGGAAAAGGTCAAGTAACATATAAAGGCAGGCCTATCAGAATTACACCAGACTTCTCACCAGAGACTATGAAAGCCCAAAGATCCTGGGTTGATGTCATACAGACCTTAAGAGAACACAAATGCCAGCCCAGGCTACTATACCCAGCAAAAATCTCAATCACCATAGATGGAGAAACCAAGTATTCCATGAGAAAACCAAATTTACACAGTATCTTTCCACAAATACAGCACTTCAAAGGATAATAAATGGAAAACTCCAACACAAGGAGTGAAACTACATCCTAGAAAAAGCAAGAAAATAGTCTTCCAACAAACCTAAAAGAAGATAGCCACATGAACAGAATTCCAACTCTAACAACAAAAATAACAGGAAGAAACAATGACTTTTCATTAATATTTATTAATATCAATGGACTCAATACACCAATAAAAAGACATAGACTATGAGACTGGGTACATAAATAGGACCCAACATTTTGTTGCATACAGGGAACCCACCTGAGTGACAAAGACAGACACTACCTCAGAGTAAAAGACTGGAAAACAATTCTCCAAGAAAATGGTCCCAAGAACAAAACTGGAGTAGTCATTCTAATATCAAATAAAATCGACTTTCAACCTATAGTGATCAAAAAAGATAAGGAGGGACACTTCATACTCAATAGTGTAATATCTACCAAGATGAACTCTCAATTCTGAACCTCTATGCTCCAAATGCAAGGGCATCTACATTCATAAAAGAAACTTTACTAAAGCTAAATGCATGTACCACACACAATAATAGTGGGAGATTTCAACACTCCACTCTCTGCAATGGACATATCATGGAAGCAGATACTAAACAAAGACATAGTAAGACTAACAGAAGTTATGGAACAGATGAATTTAACAGATATCTATAGAACATTTTATTCTAAAACAAAAGGATAAACCTTCTTCTCAGTACCTCATGATATCTTCTCCAAAATTGACCATATAATTGGTCCCAAATCAGGCCTCAACAGATACAAGGAGATAGAAATAATTCCTTGCATCCTATCAGATCACCATGGACTAAGGCTGCTCCTCAATAACAACACAAACAATAGAAAGCCCACATACAAGTGGAAGCTTAACAACACTCTACTCAGTGATAACTTGGTCAAGGAAGAAATAAAGAAAGAAATTAAAGACTTTCTAGAATTTAATGAAAATGAAGCCACAACATATCCAAACTTATGGGACACAAAGAAAGCAGTCATAAGAGGAAAACTCATAGCTTTAAGTGCCTACAAAAAGAAACTAGAGAGAGTATACACTAGCAATTTGACAGTACATCTAAAACCTCTAGAACAAAAAGAAGCAAATATACCCAAGAGGAGTCAATGGCAGGAAATAATGAAACACAGGGCTGAAATCAACCAAATGAAAACAAAAAGAACTATACAAAGAATCAACCAAACCAGGAACTAGTTCTTTGAGAAAATCAACAATAGATACCAAAGGTAAATCAAGATCAGATCAGTGATCAAAACAGTCCCATATCTGCTAATGAAATAGAAACAGTCATTAATAGTCTCCCAACCAAAAAAGCCAAGGACCAGATGGGTTTAGTGCAGAGTTTTATCAGATCTTCAAAGAAGACATAATACCAATACACCTCAAACTATTCCACAAAATAGAAACAGAAGGTACTCTACCCAATTCACTCTATGAAGCCATAATTACTCTTATACCTAAACCACACAAAGACCGAACAAAGAAAGAAAACTTCAGACCAATTTCCCTTATGAATATCGATGTAAAAATACTCAATAAAATTCTTGCAAACTAAATCCAAGAACCCACCAAAATGATCATCCATCGTGATCAAGTGGCTTCATCCCAGGGATGCAGGAATGGTTCAATATATGGAAATCTATCAATGTAATTTACTATATAAACAAACTCAAAGAAAAACACCATATGATCATCTCACTAGATGTTGAGAAAGCATTTGACAAAATGCAACATCCCTTCATGATAAAAGTCTTAAAAAGACCAGGAATTCAAGGCTCATACTTGAACATTGTAAAAGCAATATACAGAAAACCAGTAGTCAACATCAAACTAAATGGAGAGAAACTTGAAGCAATCCCACTAAAATCAAGGACTAGAGAAGGCTGCCCACTCTCTCCCTATCTATTCAATATTGTACTTGAAGTCCTAGCCAGAGAAATTAGACAACAAAAGGAGATCAAAGGGGTACATGGAAAGGAAGAAGTCAAATTATCACTATTTGCAGATGATATGACAGTATACTTAAGTGACCCCAAAAATTCCATCAGAGAGTTCTTAAACTTGATAAACAACGTCAGCAAAGTAGCTGGATATAAAATTAACTCAAGCAAATCAGTGGCCTTCATCTACACAAAGGATAAACAGAAGGAGAAAGAAATTAGGGAAACAACACCCTTCACAAATAATATAAAATACCTTGCTGTGACTCTAAGCAAGTAAAAGATCTGTATGACAAGAACTTTAAATCTCTGGAGAAGGAAATTGAAGAAGATCTCAGAAGATGGAAAGAACTCCCATGCTCGTGGATTGGCAGGATTAATATAGTAACAATGGCCATCTTGCTGAAAGCAATCTACAGATTCAATGCAATCCCCATTAAAATCCCAACTCAATTCTTCACAGAGTTAGAAAGATCAACTCGCAAATTCATCTGGAAAAATAAAAACCCTAGGATAATGAAAACTAATCTCAACAATAAAAGAATCTCTGGTGGCATCACCGTCCAGAGCTTAAGCTGTACTACAGCACAATTGTGATAAAAACTGCATGGTATTGGTACAGTGACAGGTTGGTGGATCAATGGAATAGAATTGAAGACCCAGAAATGCACCCATACACCTATGGTCACTTGATCTTTGACAAAGGAGCTAAAACAATCCAGTGGAAAAAGAGACAGTATTTTCAACAAATGGTACTGGCTCAACTGTTGGGTAGCATGTAGAAGAATGTAAATGGATCCATTCCTATCTCCTTGTACAAATTGAAAGTCCAAGTGGATCAAGGACCTCCACATAAAACCAGGTACACTGAAACTAATAGAAAAGAAAGTGGGGAAAAGCCTTGAGCACATGGGCACAGGGGAAAATTTCCTGGACCAAACACCTATAGCTTATGCTCTAAGATCAAGAATCAACAAATGGGCCCTCATAAAATTACAAAGCTTCTATAAGGCAAAAGACACTGTCAATAGGACAAAATGGCAACCAACAAATTGGGAAAAGATCTTTACCAAGCCTATATCTGATAGAGGGCTAATATCCAATTTATACAAAGAATTCAAGAAGTTAGACTCCAGTGAACCAAATAAACCTATTAAAAAATGGGGTACAGAACTAAACAAAAAATTCTCAACTGAGGAATACTGAATGGCTGAGAAGCACATAAAGAAATGTTCAATATCCTTAGTCATCAGGGAAATGCAAATCAAAACAACTCTGAGATTCCACCTCACACCAGTCAGATTGGCTAGGATAAAAAACTCAGGTGACAGCTGATGCTGGGGAGGTTGTCAAGAAAGATGAACACTCCTCCATTGCTGGTGGGATTGCAAGCTGGTACAACCACTCTGGAAATCAGTTTGGCAGTTCCTCCTGAAATTAGACATAGTACTACCAGAAGACTCAGCTATACCATTCCTGAGTATATAACCAGAAGATGCTCCAACATGTAATAAAGACACATGCTCCACTATGTTCATAGCAGCCTTATTTATAATAGCCAGAAACTGGAAAGAATCCAGATGTCCCTCAACAGAGGAATGGATACAGAAAATGTGGTACATCTACACAATGGAGTACTATTCAGCTATTAAAAACAATGAATTTATGAAATTCTTAGGGAAATGGATGAATCTGGAGAATATCATCCTGAGTGAGGTAACCCAATCACAAAAGAACACAGATAGTAAGCACTCTCTGATAAGAGGATATTAGCCCAGAAGATCAGAATACACAAAGTACAATCCACAAACCACAAGAAACTCAAGAAGGAAGACCACAGTGCAGATACTTCATTCCTTCTTAAAAAGGGAACAAAATACCCATGGAAGGAGTTGCAGAGACAAACTATGGAGCAGAGACTGAAGGAAGGACAAACCAGAGACTGCTCCACCTGGGAATCCTTCCCGTATTCAATCGTCAAATCCAGACATTATTGTGGATGCCAGCAATTGCTGGCTGACAGGAGCCTGATATAGCTGTCTCCTGAGAGGCTCTGACAGTACCTGACTAATACAGATGTAGAGGCTCACAGCCATCCATTGGACTGAGCACAGGGTCCCCAATGAAGGAGCAAGAGAAAGGACCCAAGGAGCTGAAGAAGACCAGCCTTAGTCCATGGTGATCTAATAGGATGCATAGGGTTATTTCAATATTCTTGTATATGTTGAGGCCTGTTTTGTGACCAATTATATGGTTAAGTTTGGAGAGGTACCATTAGGTGCTGAGAAGGTATATTCTTTTGGTTTTAGATGAAATATTTTATAGATATCTGTTAAATCCATTTGACTCATAACTTCTGTTAGTTTCACTGTGTCTCTGTTTAGTTTCTCTTTCCATTGATGCAAGTGGGATGTTCAAGTCTCTCACTCTTAGTGTGAGGTACAATGTATGCTTTGAGCTTTAGTAAAGTTCCTTTTATAAATGTGGGTACCCTTGCATTTGGAGCCTAGATGTTCAGAATTGAGAGGTCATCTTGGTAGATTTTTTTCTTTGATGAGTATCAAGTTTCCTTCCTTATCTTTGATAACTTTTGGTTGAAAGTCAATTTTATTCAATATTAGAATTGCTACTCCAGCTTGTTTCTCGGAACCATTTACTTTGAAAAAATTTTTCAGCCTTTTGCTCTGAGGTAGTGTCTATCTTTGTCATTGATGTATATTTCCTGTATGCAGCAAAGTGCTGGGTCCTGTTTTCGTATCTAGTCTGTTAGTCTATGTCTTTTTGTTGGAGAATTGAGTCCATTGATGTTAAGAGATATTAAGGAATAGCAATTGTTGCTTCCTGTTATTTTTGTTGTTAGAGTTGGAATTATGTTTGTGTGGCTATCTTCTTTTGGGTTTGTTGGAAGAAGATTACTTGCTTGCTTTTTCTAGGGTGTAGTTTCCCTCTTGTGTTCAAATTTTCCATCTATTATCCTTTGTAGGGCTGGATTTGTGGAAAGATATTGTGTAAATTTTGTTTTGTCATGGACTATCTTGTTTTCTTGATCTATAGTAATTGCGAGTTTGTTGGGCTGGCATTTGTGTTCTCTTAGGATCTATATGATATCTCCACAGGATCTTCCAGCTTTCATAGTCTCTGATGAGAAGTCTTGTGTTATTCTGATAGGTCTGCTTTTATATGTTACTTGAACTTGTAAGACTCTAGTGAGCCTTAGCTTACCTGGGACTCCCTGAGTGAATCAAGTGGAGCCTGTAATCAATGCAAAAAGCAAAAGGAATTTATTGTTCCAGTGTCTGGGGTCATCCCAGACCTGAAGGAGAGGTGGTGACCCCCCAGCTGCCCATTTGACAAGTTTTTATATAGTTTCCAGGGGAGGAATAGAGCATCAGCAACTAGGCAAATATGATTGGTGGAACAGTGTGCCCTTTAAACTGATTGGTCTTTAGAAAATGAGATAATAGGGGATTACTCAGCCTCTCTCTTCTGGCCTACATGCTCTTTGATGAATCTCTTCCAGGATGGGAGGGTTCCAGTGGAATTTTACAATGACTTTGAGCTGACCTCTTCAAACTTTTTCCCTTACGCTTTTAATATCCTTTCTTTGTTTTCTGCATTTGGTGTTTTGACTATTATGTGATAGGAGGAATTTCTTTTCTGGTCCAGTCTATTTGGAGTTCTATAGGCTTCTTGTATGTTCATGGACATATCTTTATGTTAGGAAAGTTGTCTTCTGTAATTTTGTTGCAGATATTTACTGGCTCTTTAATTTGAGAATCTTCGCTCTCTTCTATACCTATTATCCTTAGGTTTGGTCTTTTCATCCTTTCCTGGATTTCCTGGATGTTTTGGGTTAGGAGCATTTTTGCAGTTTGCATTTTATTTGACTGTTGTTTCAGTGTTTTCTATGGGATCTTCTGCAAGTGAGATTCTCTCTTCTATCTCTTGTATTCTGTTGGTGATGCTTACATCTATGACTCCTGATCTCTTTCCTAGGTTTTCTATCTCTAGAGTTATTTCTCTTTGTTGTTTCTTTATTGTTTCGACTTCCATTTTTAGATCCTGGATGATTTTGTTCAATTCTTTTACCTGTTTAGTTGTATTTTCCTGTAATCTTTTAAAGGCTTTTTGCATTTCCTCTTTAAGGGCTTCTACCTGCTTACCTGTGTTCTGTATTTCTTTAAGGGAATTATTTATGTCCTTCTTAAGGTCTCCTACCATCATCATGAGATGTGATTTTAAATTTGAATCTTGCTGATGGGGTATCCAGGACTTGCTGTGGTGAGACAAGTGGCTTCTGATGATGCTAAGTAACCATGGTTTCTATTGCTTAGGTTCTTGTGCATGCCTCTTGGCATCTGGTTATCTCTTGTGCTACCTGCCCTTGCTGTCTCTGACTGGACCCATCCCTCCTGTGATCCTGGTTGCTTCAGAACTCCTCAAAGTCCAGCTGTCTCTATGATCCTGTGATTCTGGGATCTTTTGATCCTGAGATCCTGGGTGTGTCAGAGCTCCTGGGAGTCAAGTTGCCTCTGGGATCCTGAAATCCTGGTGTGTCCAAGCTCCTAAGATCCTGTTGTGTCAGAGCTCCTGGGAGTCAAGCTTTCTTTGGGGGTTGTAGGGATGGTGGGGAGCCAGAGCCCTGGGTTTGTTCTAGGCACAAGTGCAAGGTGGAAGGAACCAGTGCTTCTAGATGGTGGGGGTCTGTTTCTCTAGTTCCTTTGGGGGCTCCAGTTATGCTGGGTGTTGGGAAAGGTGTTGTGGCCTCAGCTGTGATCTTGTGTATATCAGAGCTCCAGTGCTCGTGGGTGTGTCCAATCTCCTGGGAGTTGAGCTTCCTCTGTGATCCTATGATCTTGTGATCCTGGGCGTTTCAGAGTACCTGTGATCCTGGGTGTGTTAGAGCACCTGGGAGTCCAGCTTCCTTGGGTGTTGTGGGATTTAGTGTGGAACACTGCTGAGGGCACTAGCTCAGACCAGAAAGAACCCATACCACTGGCTGGACAGGGGATTCTGCATCCCTGGATCCTAGGAGACCCAGTTACTCCTGGCATTGGGGCAGATATTGTGTCCTGCTCACCTGTGATCCTGGGCATGTTAGAGTACCTGGGAGTCAAGCTTCCTCTGGGTATCATGGGACTGGGTCCAGATAGATCTTGATATAAGAAGAAAGGAGGAAGTTTAGACATTGAATTCCATTAGCATTTATGAGCAAGATATTCATTCATAGACTCTTACTCACCAAAATTTTGGAAATTATAGATAAATACATTTGGAAACTCTGAAAATAAAGATAGCCTCTACTCATAAAGGAAAATTATCTTTCATACTAAGTATTTAGTATTTAATTGTCATACTATTTTGATTTCCAGCCTATCTCTAGAATGATTGCATTCAAAATATTTAGAGATACTTTAATATATAATTTGTTGAACATAAAGACACCAACAGGTTCTCAACAGGCATGTATTTAAGTTACCTCTAAAGGCACACTGGAGAGAAACTTGATTCTTCTTTGCTCTAGATCTAAAGTCATAGACCACTGAAATTTTGCAGTTTGAAAACAAGCATGGTCTCTTTTTGGTACACGTTTGATTTTTCATCTGCTTGAAGTACTTTTGTAACCTAATAAAATAAAAGAACCTGCATTTTTAGGTGAAAAATTGACTGGCTGTGGTTGGAGACTTTTTCATTCTTCACTCCGTTGTTTTCAGGACATTAAATAATAATATTCAGCATTGTATTAGCATAATGACAGCAGGCACTGACTTCACTTAGGAACTTTTATTATTCCTCATTTAAAATAACAAGTACACCACACCTGCAGATGGTCTCATAGCATACAAGAAGCAGGCAAGCACTGTCTAGAAGTTGAAGCCCTAGAAATGTTCCCAAGTTTTCCTCACTCCTTAATACCTCTCAAAAGCAGTAAGTGTGGAGCTGGATACATGGCTCAGTGGTTAAGAACTCTGACTGCTCTTCCAGAGGATCTATGTTCAATTTGAGGCATGGCAGTCAGTAACAACTCTCTTTAACTCCAGTTCCAGGGCACCTGATACCCCCACACCAATACATACAAAAGAAATTCGATAATTTTTTTAAAAAGTAAAGAAACAGCAAATGTTCAACATCTTTAAATGTATAAAACTACTAGGAAACCTAACCAAGTGGATGCTTGTATGAGAATATCAAATCTAGGACAGCTCCTGAACAGAAAGGACAATTATGAGTAATATGAACCTTTGAGTAAAGTTATAGAAAAATGAGGCAGGAGAGGAGCATCTACCTGTTCATTAACACCCTAGGGTATAACATCTAGGGCAACCAGTGCTATAAAAATAGGTGCAAAGATTTGTACTACATAGCTAGCTAGTTTTCTAAAATACCAACTAATAAGCTCTATTACAGGTAATTACAAATTTGAGTTCTAAACACAATCCAGAGCTTAGCATTTTGGATATTCATGATCTACATATTTAAAAACTCTCCCTGCCTACACTAAAGCAGAAGTTCCTCTCTGGAGCTTGTTGTCCCTAGTATGAAACTGGTATTAATGCTCTGGCCTAGAAATGAAATACCAGACATTCCTATGGCATTGACCAGAACTAGTCACACAGTTCTATTCTATCACAAATGGCCAGCAAATATAAACTTCCTATAGGCAGGCAAGACAGATATCTGGAGATATTGTTTAAGTTAGACTTAGTAATAAATAAAGGAATAACCCTGAAGGCATCAAGGGGAGAAATGTGAGATTTCATATCACCAGGCCTATGGAATTACAAAGAGGTGAACATGTATGAAAATTAAACCGAGATGGGAAGGTGGCTTAGTGAATAAGACCACTTACTAGCAAACATGAGGACCTAATTTCAGATCCCTGCATTATCATAAAAGCTGGCTACCACTGCAGACACCTGTACCTGCCACAGTCAACAAAAGGGCAGAGACAGAAGGATCTCTGAGGCTTTGGTCAAGCCACAAAGCCAAAAATTGGAAGCTCCTGGTTCATCAAGAGACTCTTTCTCAAGCAAATAAGGCTACAAGTGACAGACAAGAACAGTCTGAATTTACTTCTGAGTGGAAGTGGGTGAGCATGTATGTCCACACACCTATGCACACATACGTACATCATAAGTAACACACACACACACACACACACATAAAGATAAAGAACTATAAAATAAAAAGGCCAAGCAAGTTGTCCCTAGCCTAGTACTGCTTATAAGCTGTGGAGATTCTTGTGGTCAAGTCTATACAAGTTATCTCAGTATCTGACACACAAGAACTCAAAAAAGCAGTGGTAGAATAAAGGACCACGAGACTATTGAATTATCAAGGAATAGAATCATAGAAAGCTTACCTATTGTTCTTCTTATCAAAATAGCACTGTTTCCTGGAGAGATGTGAAGTTCATGCAGAAGCCACAGAAAATTACCAATTGTTTATTTCCCTGGACTTAAAAGGTGAGGTCCCTCAGACTCAGACAAGCAAGGCTGCAGAAGCCCAACATATCGGACAACAATGGGCAGCAATCCTAAAGTTTGCATGTTGTCCATGTGAAAACAATCCACCTATCCTGGAAAAATGTTCCTGCCCCCTGGGATGGAGGCCTAGATCAAGCATTCCCTGTCCATGACTCTTCCCAAGATTTAGATGCTAATCTCTAGTTGTTGATTAAGCATTAGCACTGAGTTAATTGATATTGCTGAGACTTTGCTTTTTCTTCAGCATTGTTAATGATCTCACTTTATAAATGAAAGAACAAAAAGAAAACTTTGTTGAAAGCCAATCTCATACCATGACTTTATAGTGCTGGCAAGAATGGAAAGCAGGGTTTACAAGGCTCCCTTGAGATCAGTGACCAAGAGAGGCATGGACTTCCCCTATCAGAGGCATAGGGAGAATGGGGAAGTCCTCTTGGGCAGTATGACAGGCATGTCCTAGACATGACATTATATGTAATCACATGCACAGATCAAGCTGTCTGAAATATCCTTTTAAAGTTTTACAAGGAGAGAACATGAGTGTACACAGTGAATTTGAAGGCTATTCCAATTCAGACAAAATGCTCCCTCTGGTGGCTACAGCATGGCCTAATCTTAACATTAACCAGTTCCACTACAATGCAGAAACCAGGCTAAGAGCTGAAATTAGGGCATGCATGTGATTGGTTAGCAACACTTGCAACAGTGGGCGACAGTTTCAAAAGCCAAAGGGCAAAGAAGGAAGTGACCTTTGACCAAAGAAGACAGCACTTGTGACATAGATTAAGGCATTCCTCAAAAGAGGAATAGACATATAATAAAGAAAAGGACATATAATATCTGCAGTTAACCCAAATTACCTCCTCCATCTTTTAACCAAAGTATTTTATTTTATTTTTTTTAACTTTTATTGCATTATGATGAGAAAAGTTGCATGATTTCAATTTGTCTGAATTTGTTAACATTTAAAAACATATTTTAAGTAAATAGAATTAAATCACATTCTTGTTTCCCTTTTGTACCCCAACTCCTCCCAGAGACCCCCTCCTCAATACCTACAATATCTTTTTTGTCATATTCCTTAAAATTTATAAAATGTTATAATAAAAATGAGTATTATAAAAGTTGTTTGATATAAAACAATCAATTTAACAGTGTTATGTAGATGCTTGTCTACAGCAATACTGCAAATACAAATGCTTTTCTCACTATAAATTTCAAATAACTCCAAACATATTAACTGTATACTTCAAAATAGTACATCACTACTAGTATTTTCTTAAATGAACATAAATATGTAAAGTCTTTTTGTTTGTTGTTTTGTATTTAGTAGAGTTTAAAATCTTGGCTCCTTCTGTGGTACAAGCCCAAAGAAAGAACAATTTTTAGACATTGGATTTCATTGTAATAAGGGTGTACTTCAATGACCCTCACATCATCGAAGGATTTTATCTCTATTGTAGCTAAGCTGAGAGTTGACAGTTCTGCTGCGGCAAGTAATGAATTGTAGGCACGATTTTTGGATACAGACTTCCTGCTATGGTCAGAAAGCTATTTGACTTGAGTGTGTGACTTTATTCTCAGCCCACAGAGAACAGGTTACATTCATTTAAGAAATGATGTGTGTATTAAGATGGTCTATCCATAAAGTCATTCACCAACTGTTTCAATGAACAATGGTTCTGCCTTGTTGGTGGAAATGACAATTCTACAGGTGTCTGTAAAGTCAGGGATGCTACAGTCCAAAGGAGACCCTCCACAAAAAATAAAATAAAATAATACAAAATAATTTTTAAAAATTCATCCAGATCACAAATGTCAATAATGGCAAGATTAATTAAGTGTTATAATCAAATAAACTGGCTCAACATATGTTCACAGAGGCTCTTTAGCTCTGTGAACAAATACATTTAATACCATAAGATGAAGTAATAACAAGAAAATGATGTTTGAAGGAGATTATGAGCACTTTACAGTAAGCGCAGTAACTTCTGGGGATGTAAACTTTTAGGTTATCTGGTTAGCTATTAAGCCAAAAGCATTCAGGTCATTACAGTGAGTGATTCTAGATGCTCAGGTATGTTCTCTTCCCAAGGGAACAATGCTTCTAACATGAGAAGGTCTCTTATGGACCTATGAAAAGAGTCTCTAGACTCTCACCACTTAAGTGTGGCTCAGAAACTAACACCACCTGAGAAAATGAAGGCATTCTAGTCCCACCATCAGAGCTTTGAAATGAGAATTCATACTGTTAAGATCAACAAACCAGGAGACTGCTGTTTTCACTGAAATGCACTGTTCAGGTACCATTGCAGGTGTAAGTACTCTGGGGATATAATTTTAAGTGTGTGAATGCCTGGGAACTGCCTGACTTTGTACATTTAGCTCTGCCACACCAAATGTAAAATTTCAATATCAGACATAGATCAGTATAACTTCCGATTTGCTTTGTTATGTAACGATTTCCATTTAGATGCTAGTGGACTGAAACGTGAGTTATGTTGTATTCTCCCTCAATTAACTATTTAATGGTCTGCAAACAAGTTCCTAGAAAGATGCCATCTAAAGAAACTCTATGGTCCTTTCCTAATGTGACTCATTACACCCTTTCCTGACTCACTGTGCCCAAAGGCTATTTAGAGCCCAGTGGTGGCTGTGGTGATAGGGAGTCCTGTTCTGCAGAAATGTCCCCAGCATGTCATGCATACAAGCACATACCTGAGTAAACAGGCACACAGACCATGCTCCTGGCCTATGTCCTCAAAGTCCAGTTCTTCTTAGCAGCTTTGCTCCTTTCCAGACCATACACAGGCTGTGGATCCAAATCACTAAATTATCCCTATGGGGCTCCAACACTCAGCTAAGGCAGTACCAGCAGCAGGAGGGTGGTTTTGAAAACTGTTACACTGTTATTCTCCTGGGTGAAGGGGAAGTGAAGTACAGCATGTGTGAACCTCTCTTTCCACAAAAACAAACAAAATAACACTATTTGTATTTTTTAGATACTTAACTATATAAAATTTCATCTGGAAAATGAACAGTACTTTTGAAAATTTTTGTCTTGTATCTGCTGTAGTGTCTCTTCTTTAATTTGAGTGGTCTCTAAATTATGTAAAGGTCTGTTAATCACGTTAATTTTTTTCAAAATACTATGTATTGGTTTCATTGCTTCTTTGTATTATTTTTCCTTTCTAATTTATTAATTTCAATATTAATTTATCTTATTGACCATGTCTATTTTTTGTCGTTGGTTGTTTTTCTAAGGCCTTCTGATGCATTTTAAGTGATTAATTTGACATTTCTCTGTTTTTATTATGTGGACACATTGAGCTATAAACTTTTGTGTGTGTGTGTGTGTGTATTTTTGAGACAGGGTTTCTCTGTATAGCCCTGGCTGTCCTGGAACTCACTCTGTAAATCAGGCTGGCTTCGAACTCAGAAATCCACCTGCCTCTGCCTCCCAAAAGTGCTGGGATTAAAGGCATGCGCCACCACCGCCTGGCTAAACTTTTCTTTTATGACTGCCTTCAGTGTATGACATAGATTTTTGGTATAATGCATGTTATTTTCATTCAATTCAAAGCACTTATTTGAACTTTAATGAATTGTTTTCTTGATTCCTTCTTTCACCCAATTTTGATTCAGTAGTATATTGTTTAACTTCTATAAATTTGTGAGCTTCCTGTCATTTTTATAGTTATTGTTGATGCCCAGCTTTAATCCACAGTATACTGAATGTAGGATGTGATTTCAAATTACTTATATTTTTGAGGCTTGTTTTGTGTCCAAATTGTGGTTTTTTGTGGAAACTGTTTCATGGTCTTCTTAGAAGAATTCTACAGAGTTTGGGTGTGATGTTCTCTTAGATTCATATGGTTTATAATGCCATTTAGTTCAACAGTTTTTTTTTTAGATTTTCTAGAAAAACTGTCTATTGATAAGAGTCAGTTATTAAAATCACACACTGTCAACTGGGCAGTGGTGGCACATGCCTTTAATCCTAGCACTTGGGAGGCAGAGGCAGGCGGATTTCTGAGTTCGAGGCCAGCCTGGTCTACAGAGTGAGTTTCAGGACAGCCAGGGCTATACAGAGAAACTCTGTCTTTAAATAAATAAATAAATAAATAAATATCACACACTGTCTATGGCTTTAAATCTGATCATGTTTCTTTTGGGAAAATGCTTCTAGCTTGGGAACATGTATATTTAGGATTATATATCCTGCTGTTTGATTTTTTTCTTTAATAAGTATAGTGTCCTTTTTATCTTCTGATTAGCTTTGGTTTGAGGTCTATTTTGTCAGATATCAAAATAGCTATATTTGCTTGTTTCTTAATTTGATTTGCCCACAATACTTTTTCCCCCATCCTTTGGTTCTAAGGAGAGAAGAGAAGAGTAAAGGAAGAAATATAGAAAGGAATAATTAACACCAAAGGACATTTGAGAAACTGTCTGGAAACCTACTACCACAGAAGCTTCCTAAAACTACACCCCATGGGAGGAACAACAATATTAACCTACCAGACACCCTAGAGCTCCCAGAGACTAAAACACCAACCAAAGAATACACACCGATGGACCCATGACTATAGCTGTACTGTATATAGGGCAGAGGATGGCCTTGTCTGGCATCAATGGGAGGGGAAGCCCTGGGTCCTGTGAAGGCTTGATGCCCCCTCATAGAGGAATGATAGGACAGAGGGGTGGGAGTGGGTGGGTGGGGGGAGCACCCTTCATGGAAGCAGGGGGAGGGAAGGTGTAGTGGGTATTTCAGGGGAAGACACTGGGAGGTGGGGGATAACACTAGAAATGTAAATAATCAAAATAACCCATAAAATAATAATAATTAAAAGCTAAAACACATATATGAAACAAATCTAAAGTTCCAGGAATCTTATTAAGTTGTTCACCAAAGGGGCCCCATGGGCCCCCTCAAAATATCACAGGCTATTGCTAAGGCTTTTTGTTATTCTCCACAAACTTATGCTAAGGTCTAACTGCTATAGATACAACTTGCTTATGTCATCAAACACAGAGCAATGGAGCTCATACCTAACTACAAGCTTCAACCCTAGTGGCTAGAGTTCATGGTACAATAGTAACCAACTACGTTTTTATTGGATTAAAAGCCCACTCCATGAGATGGAACTCATGCCTGACACTAATAAAGTGACCAAGAACCTGAGACTAGATTGGTTCTTATGCTTTGATTCAATCAGAAATCTGTGTGTCCAAACACTAAAGGTCTTTGTCCCCAATTGGTTTTTGATCAATCAATAAAGATGCCAGCAGCCAATAGCTGGGCAAAGGGAGATAGGGCGGGTCCCTTAGAGTTGCCCTGGCTAGGATCCAGGGTAGAGGAGAAGGAAAATTGTCATGAATTGGTGAGATATGGATAGACATAGGAGCTGTAAGAGATAGTAAAGCCAACCAACCATGTGAGATTTCTGGTGAGTGGCCGCTGGCCACTTTGACAATTGGGCCTAGGGTAGCAGGCAGAGGATTAGAACTGCCCAGCCTTTGGATCAGCCAAGGCACTATAAAACTAACTGGTGCACACACACACGCGCGCGTGTGTGTGTGTGTGTGTGTGTGTGTGTGTGTGTGTGTATTCACAAATACAGATAGCTTCTGGGAAGGTGCATGTGTGTGACCCTCCAGGGGCCAAAGCAGTGTAGCCAAACTTGCCACTACAAGATAAGTACCCACAACTATTGTTCTAATAGAACATAGCAATGAAGTGACTTCTAATGACACATTATTATATCCATGGACCAGTTACTTGTTCATCCCACACTGGGCAAGCTTCTTCATGTAGTAAATGGAAATCAATACAAAGACCCACAAGTTTACAATGATAAGAGAGACTTTGGGCCACTCAGTCCTAATTGGAATGTCTACATCAAATCCATTCCCTCAATCTGTAAAATTAAGAGCTTCTGTACAACAAAGAATATATATTTTTTGAGTGAATAGGCAGCATTTATAATGGAAAAACTATTTACCAGCCATACATATGACAGAAAGTTGGCATATCAATACACAAAGTACTCAAAAACAAACAAACAAACCAATAAACAAGACACCAAGGAAAAAATATACAAATTGAAAAACGGGGTATGGGACTAAGTTCTCAAAATACGGAACATAGTGACTAAGAAATGCTTTAAAAATGTTCTCTTTGCTATCATGGCAATACAAATTAAAAGTACTTTTAGATTTCATCTCATCTCAATCAAAATGGCCGAAAATAAAATATAAAAATGATAGCAGACACTAGTGAGGATGGAGTACATGGTATGTAGTTTAAATTAGAATGGTCTCCATGCACTCATGTTCAAATGCATGGCCCCCAGTAAGTGGCAGAGCTTGGGAAAAGGTGGCTTCATTGGGGGGGGGGGGGTGTCACTGGGCAAAGGTTTCAGGTTTCCAAATACCCACACCATTCCTAGTATATTGCTCTATGCCTCCTAAGCTATGAGATGTCAGCTGCTCCTGGGCCTGTATCTTTACCCTGCCATCATACACTGTAACCCTATGAAGCCAGATGCTCGATTAAATGCTTTCTTTAATAAGTTGCCTCAGTGATGGTGTTTTACCACAGCAATAGAAAAGCAACTAATACATAGTAAAAACCAGGTCAGGTATTACCAAATCATTGTAGAAGTTCCTCAACAAGATGAAAACAAATCTACCAAAACATCTAGTTTTACCACTTTGGGGCATGTGCTCAAAGGTCTATATATTTCACTATATAGATACTTGCTCTTGTATATTATTGCTGCTCTATTTGAAATATCTAGGAAATAAAAGCAGCCTAGATTTCAATCAACTGATGGATTAATAATGAAAATGAGGAACATTTATATAATGCAACCTTATTCAGAAAATGAAATTATGAAACTTTCAGGTAAATGGATGTTATTGAAAACAATTACCCTGATTGAGTTAACTGACTAAAACGGCAGGTTATCTTTCATTTGAGGATGTTAACTTTTAACCTTTTAATGTGGTTTTGGGGTATTTGGGATACTCAGGAAGTTAGATACATAGTGAGGAATTGTGGATGGAGGAGATGGTTTTTCATGTAAAGGAAAAGATAATTGGTAATGTTATATAGTTGTGTGGTTTAAAATGGTGTCCTGTGTCCAGCCCACCACAGGGCTAGGGCCGCTCATGGAGACAGACACGGGGAGTTTGACTGTGCCCACCCCACACCAGGGGAAGCACAGTCTGAGGTCCAGAGTTGCCTCGGACTCTCAGGCACCCAGCAGAGGAAGAGCCGGATCTGGGGTCCCTGGACTGCACAGAGGCCAGGGACAGCAGGTTCTGACTCGGGTACCGCAGATGCTGCTGGATGCCTCAAAAGAGTTGAGAACGAAGTCTGGGCCCACGGGCAGGCTCTAGCCCTAGGCTGAAGGGCTTACTTGGGCAGCTTGGCTTGGTGGAGACTGTAGCTGAGAATGCAGAGAGGCATCCTGTGGGAGATTAGATAGATGTGCAGCTCTTTAGAGAGAGATCTGCCCCATTGTTCTCCATGGTGGGTCCCAATCAGAAGAGGCAGTACATGGTTTTAAGGTGTTTATTGTCATGGTAGAGAATTGTGATGAGTGAAACTTTACCCCACTTTCTCAGGCAGGGCAGACCTGACGTTAAATACCTTTTTCAGGGAGGAGTGTCTGGGAAGGGGAGCTAAGAGGGTAGCAGAGGCAGAGAAAGGCAGAGAGAGGGAGAGAGTAGAGAAGTAGAGGCCAGCTACGGCCACATGGAGAGATGGGGGAAGGGAACGCAGAGAGAGGGGGAGGAAGAGGACAAGAGAGAGAGGCAAGAGTAAAAGAGGGAAAAGGGGGCAAGCAGCCCCTTTTATAGTGGGCCAGGCCTACCTGGCTGTTGCCAGGTAACTGTGGGGGTGGAGTCCAGACAGAATACCAAGGCCTTGGGGCGTTGCCCTTCATGACTGGTGGCCACAGAATTAGGGCTGAGGACTTGTGTAAGGGACCTGGTGTCTTGGGTCATGGCAAACACCTTCCATTCCCGGCAGGAACACCTGTTGGGTCTCTGGAATTTAAACCTAGTTCAACCAGAAAACAGGCTGCCTTTCATGGTCCCAAATACTTGGATATGATCAGGAAGAATTAAATGGTGTGGGCAATAGAAGAGTAGAGTAAAGAAGGATTGTGGGATGAAAAAACAATAAAACCTTTTGAAAAATCCAAGTACATCCTGCTACTGTAAAAGTTTCCATATTTCTTATATATAATATGATTTTATACATAATATATAACAAATATATTTATATACAATATGTTACATATATGAATAACATGTTATATTACATAATATATAGTATATATTAAAGTTTAAAGTTATCCAGCCCAGTGGATGCAGGAACCTTAGTGTAGCCAGAGACACAATCTAATTTCCATCAGTGCATGGGTGCTGAGCCTATGCTACAGCCCTCCACACCTCAATCCTGCCCAGGGGAAGCTTGTCCCCCAGGACTGTTGACACACCCAAACTAACAGCTTGAATCTCAGGACTGCTGACACTTCTAGGCACACAGGCTCACAGGCTCACAGACATTGCTCCAGTCAGAAAACAGCAAGCCCAACAAACACCAGAGATAAACAGATGTCAAGAGGAAAGCATAAGAACATAAACAACAGAAACCAAGGCACCGTGGCATTGTTGGAACCCAGTTCTCCAAACACAGTAAGCCCTGGATATCCCAACACACATAAAAAGCAAGATTCTGATCTAAAATCACATCTCATGATTGCAATAGAGAAATTTAGGAAGAAAATAAATAATCCCCTTAAAGAAATATAGGAAAATACAATGAAATAGGTTAAGGAATTAAACAAAAACATCCAGGATCTAGAAATGGAAATAGAATCAATAAAGAAATCACAAAGGGAGACAACCTTGAAGATAGAAAACTTAGGGAAGAGATCAAAAGTCATAGATACAAGTATCACCAAAATAATACACGAGATAGAATAGAAAATTGCTGAGGTCCAGCCTCAACAAGAGTCAGGGGTTTTCAAGGACTAGGGATAACTGGTAGGCCAATAAGAAAACACACAATTGAGATACAATGTTGACAGTCTGGCACATTGGCATGTGATCCCTTAAACTTAGGAGTCAGGATGCTCACCTAGACTCAGCTCCAGTCTTTTATTGAAATCATACAAGGAAATTGGGTTACAAAATTCATGAGGGGGATGGGTAAATGTCTTTCTATTTTCCTGTGCCAACATTTTCTTGTGACACAGAGTAAAACAGATTTAAAACAGTAAAAAGGAAACTATACAATCTCAGACACAAAAATTTTACAGCAAGCACAATTTTTTTTGTATCTCCCAATCACCAGTCTCCAGTGAGGACAGGGCAGTAGTGTTGCAGTTATGAAGTCAGTATCTTTCAGACATATGTGAGAGAATACGGGTTCATAAAAGGGCAAACATGAGGTCATACTGCTGACCCTGCAGTCTTTATAATTTTTGGACCCCATCCACCTATCTACAAAAACATCCTCACCTAACCTATATAAAGAATTCCTAAGGAGCTGCTACCATCATCCCTAAACCCAAGAAACCCACTACTAACTTTCTGGGAAATATCTATATATTATTCCATCCTCAATTTTATGATAAAAATGTCCTCTTTTTATTACACACAATTAAGACTAAGACTCGAGGAACAGCAGCAGATTTACTCATCTCTGCCCATGGCTCTAGGTTAGTTTCATTTCCGCCTAGAGCGAGTAACTATAATATACATTTCTCTTAAATTCATGAATGGCATTCACTTTAATATTATTTATAACATCTAATTTCTGGATATCAAGCAGGTTTCTACTAGATCTTGCCAGGTCACTAAATACCAGTTTAATCAAGGAAGAAGAAAGAATAGGAATAGTAAATAGATAAAGAAAATAGTAAGTATGTGGCCCGCGCTATTTTCCCGCCGGCAGGAACACACGGACACACACAGGATCCTTCTGCAGCAAACCTTTATTGCCATGTGGCAAGGAGAGGGCGAGCCCTGGAAAATGCATTGCTTATATACACCCTGGAGCGGCATGTTCACCTCTGATTGGCTGTTTGCTCATTACCTCATGAGACGCCTCGGGATAGGCTGTGACTTGGCACGCTCTGGCCCTAGGCACATGTGCAGACTACTTGTTACAGGGAGAAGACACCGGATGCCGGCGCCATCTTGTAATGGAGGCTGCCGGCTTGGGTGCGGCTCTCTACATAAGTACTAAGAATAATTGTAGAAATAATATCACGAGTTGCTTGCACCAAAGAAGCAGGCCTTGGGGCCTCACAGTACTCATACTGGGGCTCACAAGAGGCCATTGCCTTGTGCTCTAAAACATGGTACCCTTGGCAGGTTTTTCTCCCCGATGAGCAAGGGTCCCAGGCATCTCAATCTTAATGTGTGGTGTCTCCAACAGAGAATCTCAGGTGTAGAAGAAAACATAGAAGACATTGACACAACAGTCAAAGAAAAACGTAAAAAGGCAAAAAGCTCTGAACCCAAAACATCCAGAAAATCCTGGACACAATGAAAAGACCAAACATAAGAATAATAGATATAGAAAAGAGTGAGGATTCCCAACTCAAAGGGTCAGTAAACATCTTCAACAAAATTATAGGAGCAAACTTATCCTAACCTAAAGAAAAAGATGCTCATAAACATACAAGAAGCCTACAGAACTCCAAATAGACTGCACCAGAAAAGAAAATCCTCCCATCACATAATAACCAAAACATATAATAACCAAATCCACATAACAAAGAAAAAATATTGAAAATGATAAGGGGAAAAGGTCAAGTAATATATAAGGGCAGACCTACCAGAATTACACTAGACTTCTCAACAGAGACCCTAAGAAATCATTGGTCCTTAATATCTCTTAACAAAGATGGTCTCAATTCCCCATTAAAAAGACATAGACTAATAGACTGGATATGTAACAGGACCCAGCTTTTGCTGCATACAGGAAACATACCTCACAGACACTACCTCAGAGTAAAAGGCAGGAAAAATTTTTTCAAGGAAATGGTCCCACAAAACAAGCTGGAGCAGCCATTCTAATATCGAATTAAATCAACTTTCAACCAAAAGTTATCAGAAAAGATGAGAAAAGACACTTCATATTATCAAAGGAAAAATCTACCAATTGAGAATGAACTCTCAATTCTAAGCATTGGTGCCCCAAATGCAAGGGTACCCACATTCATAAGAAAAAATGTTACTAAAGCTCAAAGCACACATTGAAATTCACACAATAACAGTAGGAGACAACAAGACCCCACTCTTACCAATGGACATATCATGGAAACAGAAACTAAACACAGATGCAGCAAAACTACCAGAAGTTATGAAACAAGCGGATTTAACAGATATCTGTAGGACATCTCATCCTAAAGCAAAAGAACACACCTTCTTCTCAGCACCTCATGACACATTCTCCAAAACTGACCATATAATTAATCACAAAACAGGCCTCAAGAGATACAAGGAGACTGACATAATCCCTTGCATCCTATCAGATCACTATGAACTAAGGATGGGCTTCAATAACAATACAAACAACAGAAAACCCACATACACATGGAAGCTAAACAATTCTCTACTCAATGATAACTTGGTCAGGAAACAAATAAAGAAATTAAAGACGTTAGAATTCAATGAAAATGAAGGCATAGCATACCCAAACTTATGCAACACACTAAAAGCAGTGCTAAAAGGAAAACTCATATCTCTGAGTACCTCCATAAAGAAACTGGAGAAAAGATACAGTAGCAGCTTCATAGCACATCTGAAAGAACTATACAAAAAAAAAAAAAAGAAAGAAAGAAAGAAAGAAAGAAAGAAAGAAAGAAAGAAAAGAAGCAGCAAATACAACCAAGAGGAGTAGATGACAAGAAAACTCAAACACAAGGAGGGAAACTACATCCTAGAAAAAGCAAGAAAGTAATCTTCCAACAAAACTAAAAGAAGATAGCCACATGAACAGAATTCCAACTCTAAGAACAAAAATAACAGGAAGAAACAATTACTTTTCCTTAATATCTATTAATATCAATGGATTCAATTCCCGAATAAAAAGACATAGACTATCAGACTGGGTACATAAACAGGACCCAACATTTTGTTGCATACAGGAAACTCACTTCAGTGACAAAGACAGACACCACCTCAGAATAAAAGGCTGGGAAAACAATTTTCCAAGCCAATGGTGCCAAGAAAAAAGGTAGAGTAGTCATTCTAATATTGAATAAAATCAACTTTCACCCTAAAGTGATCAAAAAAGATAAGGAGGGACACTTAATACTCATCAAAGGTATGATCTGCCAAGATGAACTCTCAATTCTGAACCTCTATGCTCCAAATGCAAGGGCATCTACATTCATAAAAGAAACTTTACTAAAGCTCAAAGCACACATTGTACCGCACACAATAATAGTGGGAGATTTCAACACCCCACTCTCTGCAATAGACAGATCATGGAAACAGAAACTATACAAAGACATAGTGAGACTAACAAGTTATGAAACAGATGGATTTCACTGATATCTATAGAACTTTTTATCCTAAAACAAAAGTTTATACCTTCTTCTCAGCACCTCATAGCACCTTCTCCAAAATTGACCATATAATCGGTCACAAATCATGCCTCAACAGATACAAGAAGATTGAAATAATTCCTTGCATCCTATCAGATCACTATGGCCTAAGGCTGCTCCTCAATAACAACATAAACAATAGAAAGCTCACATACACATGGAAGCTTAACAACACTCTACTCAATGATAACTTGGTCAAGGAAGAAATAAAGAAAGAAATTAAAGACTTTCCAGGGTTGAATGAAAATGAAGCCACAACATACCCAAACTTATAGGACACAATGAAAGCAGTCCTAAGAGGAAAACTAATAGCTTTAAGTGCCTCCAAAAAGAAACTGGAGAGAGCATACACCAGCAATTTGATAGCACATCTGAAAGCTCTAGAACAAAAAGAAGCAAATTCACCCAAGAGAAGTCGAAGGCAGGAAATAATCAAACTCAGGGCTGAAAGCAACCAAATAGGAAAAAGAAAAAAAACTGTACAAAGAATCAACCAAACCAGGAGCTGGTTCTTTGAGAGAAATTAACAAAATAGATAAACCCTTAGCTAGACTAACTAGAGGGCACAGCAACAGTATCTTAATTAACAAGATCAGAAATGAAAAGGGAGACATAACAACAGACACTGAGGAAATCCATAAAAATCATGAGATCCTACTACAAAAGCTTATACTCAACAAAACTGGAAAACCTGGATGAAACGGACAATGTTCTAGATAGATACCAGGTACTAAAGTCAAATCAAGATCAGATCAACGATCTAAACAGTCCCATATCTGTGAAATAGAAATAGAAACAATCATTAATAGTCTTCCAGCCAAAAAAAGCCCAGGACCAGATGGGTTTAGTGCAGAGTTTTATGAGACCTTCAGAGAAGACCTAATACCAATACTCCTCAAACTATTCCACAAAATAGAAAACAGAAAGTACTCTGCCCAAATTTTAAAAAGCAGAAATGAAAAGGGAGATATAACAACAGAAACTAAGGAAAGTTGAAAAATTACCAGATTCTACTACAAAAGCCTATACTCAATCCAACTGGAAAATCTAGATGAAACAGATGATTTCTCTAGGCAGATACCAGGT
Organism: Montemys delectorum; assembly: GCA_019843815.1. NCBI lineage: Eukaryota > Metazoa > Chordata > Mammalia > Rodentia > Muridae > Montemys > Montemys delectorum. The sequence goes on from JADRCD010180774.1 coordinate 42,042, forward strand.
ACTAATGTTAAATCAAGAGTAGATAAACTTTCTAAACAGTCCCATGACCCCTAAAGAATGTGATTAAAAGTCTCCCAACCCCCCCCCAAAAAAAGCCCAGGAATAGATGGTTTAGTGCAGAATTCTACCTTCAAAGAAAACCTAATACCACTAGTCTTCAAACTGTTCCACAAAATAGAAATAGAAGGAACACTACTTAATTCATTCTATGAAGCCACAGTTAAGCTGATAGCAAAACCAATGAAGATAGAGAACTTCAGGCTAATTTCCCTTATGGATATCGGTGCAAAAATACTCAATAAAATTCTGACAAACAAAATCTAATAATACATCAAAACAATTAAGTAAGCTTCATCCCAAGGAATGGCTCAATATATGAAAATCCATCAACATAATCTTCTACATAAACAAACTCAAAGGAAAAAAAACACAATCATTTCATTAGGTGCTGCAAAAGCATTTGAAAAAAATAAAATACCCCTTGATGGTAAAAGTCTTGGAAAGATCGGAAATTCAAGGCCTATACCTAAACATAATAAATGCAATATACAGCAAACCAAGTAGCCAACAACAAACTAAATGAAGAGAAACTTGAAGCAATCCCACTAAAGTCAGGGACTAGACAAGGCTGCCCACTCTCTCCCTATCTATTCAATATAGTACTTGAACTTCTAGCCAGAGCAATTTGACAAAAAAAGAGGTCAAAAAGGATACAAATTGAAAAATAAGAAGTCAAAATATCACTATTTGTGGATGATATGATAGCAAACTTTAGTGATTCCATCAGAGAACTCCTACAGCTGATAACCAACCTCAGCAGAATGGCTGGATATAAAACTAACTCAAAAAAAAAATCAGTAGCCTTCTTCTACTGAAAAGATAAACAGGCTGAAAAAGAAATTAGAGAAATGACACCCTTCACAATAAACACAAATAATATAAAATATCACAATGTGACTCTAACCAAGCAAGAAGGTCAAGTCTCTGAAGAAAAAATTGAAGAAGACCTTAGAAGCTGGAAAGATCTCCTACGCTCATGGATCTGCAGGATTAACATAGTAAAAATGCAATCTATAGATTCAATGCAATCCCCATCAAAATTCCAACTAAATTCTTCACAGACATAGAAAGAGCAATTCTCATAATGATATGGAATAACATCATTAACAATAACAACAGGATAATGAAAACTATTCTCAACAATAAGAGAACTTCTGTGGGAATCGCCATCCCAGATCTCAAGCTGTACTACAGAGCAATAGATATAAAATCCAAATGGTATTGGTATACAGACAGGTACATCAGTGGAATAGAATAGAAGACCTAGAGTTAAAGCCACTCACCTATAGTCACCTGATCTTTGACAAAGAAGCTAAAATCATCCAGTGGAAAAAAGACAGCATTTTCAACAAATGGTGATGGTTCAACTGGCCATCAGCATGTAGAAGAATGCAAATTGATCCATTCTTATTTCCTAGTACAAAGCTCAAGTCCAAGTGGATCAATGACCTCCACATAAAGCCAGATATACTAAATATAATAGAAGAGAAAGTGGGGAAGGACCTCAAACACATTGGCACAAAGGAACATTTCCTGAACAGAACATCAATGGCCCAGGCTCTAAGATCAACCATAGACAAATGGGATCTCATAAAATTGAAAGGCTTCTGTAAGGAAAATGACACTGTTAAGAGAACAAACCAGCAACCTACAGATTGGGAAAAGATCTTTACCAACCCTATATCCAATAGACAGATAATATCCAAAATATACAAAGAACTCAAGAAACTAGACTCCAGAGAACCAACTAACCATATTAAAAGCAGGGTACAGAGCTAAACAAATAATTCTCAACTGAGGAATCTCAAATCACCGAGAAGAACCTAGAGAAATCTTCAACATCCTTAGTCATCAGGGAAATGCAAATCAAAACAACCCTAAAATTCCACCTCACACCAGTCAGAATGGCTAAAATAAAAAACTTGGGTGACAGCCGATGCTGGCAAGGATATGAAGAAAGAGGAACACTCCTCCATTGCTGGTGGGATTGAAAGCTGGTACAACCACTCTGGAAATCAGTTTGGCAGTTCCTCCGAAAATTGGAAATAATACTACCTGAAGACCCAGCTATACCATTCCTGTGCATATACGCAGAAGATGCTCCAACATATAACAAGGACACATGCTGCACTATGTTCATAGCAGCCTTATTTATAATAGCCAGAAGCTAGAAACAACCCAGATGTCCCTCAGCAGAAGAATGGATA
>JADRCD010180779.1:0-11083 GCA_019843815.1 Montemys delectorum
TTTTTTGGAGGGGAAGCCAGGAAAAGGGATAACATTTGAAATGTAAATAAAGAAAATATTTAATTAAAAAAACCAGAAACACAGGTAGTACCATATCATATCTACTCAAAATAAAACCTTTAATCAGAAAGAAAAAAAAAAAGAAGAAAAGGGTCACAGGTGGCTTCACGGATACAACTTCAGTCATTTCTTCAAAGACTCAAGCAATACAAACATTGGCTCATTTCCCCCATCTCCTGACCTTTAAAGGAGCTATTGTTGTTCCATGTGGCCACTCTTGTATATGCAGGTATTAGGAGGAGTATTTGGTTCATTTTCATGTAGGCAAAGAATCTTTTTAGTCACTCGAGTAAGCTGTAAAGAAGGTTAGAAAAAGTGCTTCCAGGCACTTTGACACAAATATACATTGCAGGTCAGGGGTATCATAAGCAAGTAACCCACAGATGTGTGATCCCCTCTCGTACTAATTATGACTGCCTTCCAAGGGTTTCTGAGAAGGTCATTATTCCGTGGAATAAGTCCACATTCTGGCTTCATTTTCTTAATGTCTTAGCTGTAGCAGATTCTGCCCAGATGCTTCAAGATGATCAGAGCCTCGTTCTCCAAAGTGGTCATGAATATTCTCTTTTTCCCTCCTCTTGCACAGGTTATGCTTGCAGGCAAAGTAGAGTAGACTGGTGCCCTTCTAGGTCACTTATGGAACTCATTAATTAGGGCCCTTTGTGAACATTCCAGGTTGAGCTTATGTTTCTCATTCAGCCACTGGCTTCTGTCAGTGTCCTCCAATGGTGTCTTGTGTCTTCCTTCTCTTCAAGGTGTGAATCTATGTATTACATGAACAGGCAAAGGGTATGAGCCAGCCAGCAAATTTTCCAGCAACCCTATGCCATGGACATTGTATTGATGTCGTCGTCAGTGGCCATGAGATCTGAGTGCTGACTTTCTCCTGATTTCTTATACAAAGCTGGCTATGGATGAGCTGGTGTGGCCCTGCACATCCCAGAATGTATTCTTACCTAACAATTTCCACTCAGTTCCTGATAGTCTCACATTCTGAAGTCAAATTACTTAGCTAGGAGTCCTCCTAAGGCTGGAAAAGGCCAGGTTAAGTGTACACAGCTGGGTGATGATGCTTAGAATCAAAATCAAAAGTGTATAGATTATGATGGGTTACTGATCCAAATGGAGGATTCTAGAGCAAAAAAAGAACAGAAATTCAAGCTATCTTTTAATGACGTGTCATATAGGTTCATGTACTCAGTTCTTCTGTGATACTATGAGGTTAAACTAAGGAAAGTCAACAGGCTTTTTCTACAGGCATGCATATATAAATGCAAGAAGAAGTGATCATCTTTTAAATTTTATTTCATGTCCAATAATATGTAGCCTTAAAGGCATGGCAGAAATGAGTAATGGCCCCATCTTGGGGACGACATCACTACTGCTCAAATGGAAGGACATAAGACTGTGAGATGTTGATAATAGCAGTCAGCTTTCTAGTATTGATATTGGAAACTTGCTACTTTAAACTGCTTGTTAGTGCTTACTAAGTTGTTGGTCTAAATATAATTTTCCACTGCTTCTGAATTATACTGATTTATATGTATATCCAAATCACAAAATGTTTTATGATAATAAATGTTTATTCATCCAAAGCATACAGTGGTCAGTCTTATTCTTAAATGTATATAGTGTTGTAATTTATTTGGCCACATTTTGTTCTTTATCTTTGAATGTCAGAATGTGACCAATTTTTTTTATAAAATTTTATTGTTAGCTAGACTTATTCTTTATAGTAATTTGTTCTATATTTTGGGGGAACATTTGTGCTTGGAAACAGACTTTATAGTAATGAGTTCACTGATAGCGACTATATTTAATAAAATAAATTATTACAAAGACACATTTCTTTAAAATTTAATTTTCTACCACTGTGAAGAATTAGTTGAGATTAATAGGATGTAGTGGCTTTTCACCCTGGTGATGCCACCTTTGATTTCCTGCCATTAGGTAGCAATATTCATGTTCCTAACTGCTTATTAGAATTTTAGTGTTTGCAATAAAAGTGTCACTAAATACATTTATTAAATTTTCTTTGTTAAATTCCTTCATTAGCTCTACATTGAGGAAGCATAATATTTATGCATGTTTAATAATTTGGCTAACTTTTATCAAATTTTCTTGAAGAATTAAAGTCTTGAAATTTTATAACAAGAGCTAGTAAATATAAATAACGGCTTGTTAAATAATAGGTAATACTTCAATTTCAGTCTTAATGATCCCTTTCCAATTGGATATTTAAAAGCAATCCTTTTAAAATCTTAGTTGTTAGACAATTATAAATTAGTGGAAAGTCTATACTACATAAATATCCTTAATTAAAAAAAGTTTCATTATTTCTCCAGGTGTATGATATGATCATAAGAAGGCTGTTTAAAGACAATTATTTTAAGTCTAAAATTTTGTAATTAGGATCTCATTGTTATCTGCTCAAAAATAGTTTTATCAATATTACTGAAAATGTTGGAGAAGAATAACATAATTATTCTGAGAATTCATTCTCTGATTTAAAAATATGTATTGTTTTCATGATTTAGAGGATGGATGTGAGAGTTGAAAGCTGTTCTGTTTATTCTAAATTACATACTGCTTATGATGCAATATTATCCTTTATATTATTCTAATAATTTTATTTCTCTAAATATGAAACAATTGTTAGCTTCAAACATTGTAGACTTGCAGAAATAGAAGACAAATTCAGCATTTTATAAAATTTAAATGAAGTTTTTACTCTGTTTTATAAATAATTCTTCTTAGTTATATAATTCTTATCTGAAGTTATGACAATGTTTCCTGTTGTTTTCCTCTACATACATTTGCAGGCTTTAGCTGTAATGCTTGTTACTGACTTCTCCTCACTGTTTACTCTAGCGAACCCTCAGAAGTATGAATATCATATCTCATGTATTAGGCAACTGAACCTTGGGAGCATTGAAAAAAATCATACACGAAATCAAAGTCAGTTATTTGAGATTCAAATTGCTCCTGTTGTTCATGAGTATATATGTTATTTGCCTAACTTGTTTAAAGTAATTTTTTTTAAATTTCATGAATGTGTATGCCTCTATTAGTTTACATTAACCATATATGTACAGATACCAGTGGGGGCCAGAAAAGATAAACTGATAAACTGGAACTACATTTTCAGTTGGTTGTGAACCACCTGATGTGAGTACTGAGAAGTAATCTTGGGTTCTCTCTAGGAGCAGTAAATACTCTTAATTGCTTAGCAACCATTTCAGGATAATGGTCAACATGCCAGGCTTTAAATAAAAACTGTAGAGCTGACTGCTTGACTATTATCTATATATTCCCTCTATGCATCTTCTTCAGTGGTTTTGTTTGTTTATTTGTTTGTTTGTTTGTCTGTTTTCCAAAGACAGCACAAAATAAACAAACAGAAGCTAAACCTCACAGAAAATAACAAGAGTGAAGCAGAATTTAAGCCCAACAGGGGATCTGAGACTTCAACAAGCTCTTCTGCATTTGACAATGACTAAAATAAGTGGTCATATTCATGGTTCAACAGACAACTGGTGTATAGAGAATACAGTTCTGGATACCAATTCCAAGTATTTTCCAAAGTAGCCAACACTATTGTGCATTTGGTATGTGTCAGCCACTGTGGCAGGCTGTTATTGTGGAGGTAATTGAATTCCTCTGACCTAGATGAGAAGAACAGAGTGTAAATGTGCTCCTGATTCACGTTAGCACAATCCATGGCAGAGATCTGAACCTAGCTGTAGACTGGTTTACCCTCAGAATTAAAGAGTTCAGTCATATTTGAATAGGTTAGCTCTTCGTGAAGTAGTCTAAGGTTTTATTGATTGGTGCTTTTGTTTTTATAGGATTGAACTCCATTACATTTTTTTTTACTCCAACTACTCCTTGCTCAGAAAGACTAGTGCAATTGACCATTTTCTTGCTAGTGAGGTCCGGTAAAGAAGGTACAAAGAACCAAGGACCATCCAGTCAATACTTGTCCAAAGAGTATAAAAATTGGTTCTACTGAATCACATAATGATGGTTTTCTTGGATACTTGACATACTTAGCAAATAATTTCCTTGAAACCAATTGTACAATGAAATTATGGATGGGAAGAAAAAATATTTTCCATGAACTAATGAAGTGTCTAGCTTTCTCCTTTTTTTTTAAGAAAAGAGAAAATATCAGGGAAAAGGATGCTGATAAAACTGCAGTGAGAAAGCTAAATTAAGTCTATTTGCATACATTGACAAAAAAATAAGATAGAAAGAGAATATAAAAATAGCATGACAGGGACTGAAGAGATGGGTTATTCGTTATAGAAGGCAAATATTTGATTCCTAGCACTCAAGTGGCAGCTCACAATTCTCTGTTTCCTTTGGGTTACTGTCTGCCTAGTCACTGTAATCCAAGAATAGATTTTTGTGTTATGATGCCAGCATGGTAGTGCCATGAAGTCATGTAAACTAGACTTGTGTGGAATTCAGAGTACAGATTAATGAGGAAAATATGTTTGACCCTGAGCATGGCAAATAAAAATTTACGTACAGATTTAAGCAAATTTATTGCCTTTTAAATCATGCCTTTTTGTATTTTAGTATCTTCTGAATACTCCTATTTAGGGACTCCTGATTCTTACATATCTTGAGCTTACTTTTAATACTAAACACACTTATTGGCATTCTGCACACTAGAGGGGACAGGCTACAGGTACAAAGCAGTATGTTCTTCCTTCACTCAACAATTGTTCAATGCTCCTTGCCTCACCAAGAAGGAAACAACCTGCTAATGCTACTATGAACAAATCACTTCCTTTTTTTTTTTTTTTTTTTTAGTTTTTTAGTTTTTCGAGACAGGATTCAAATCACTTCCTCTTTCTCTTTCAGAATAATAAAAATATTAGGACAATGAAAAACTATCTGTGATGTTGTTATTTGTGCACAGTTAAATTGGATTTGGAAGTCAGCTACCTTTACATAGACATCATCTACAGAGAATTATCAACTACTCTAAATTCAATTTTAATAAAAATAATGGATGTAGGTCACATTGTATTGAAGAAATCAACAAACAAAACCACACAACATAAGGCTTAAAGTAACTCATTTGGTGATTCTCAGGATTAAATACTATGCCACATACTCTAAAGGTTGACATTTGCAGAGTATTTTTTTCCATTTGTGTAAGAGTAAATTGATAGCTTCAAATGCACCCTATTATTTAGGATGGCTGGATAGTTAATAGTATAGTCAAATTTCTAAAACTAAATCAGACTGGTTTCAAGTCTCAGTTTTTAATTACCACTAATGTATCTTTCTGTAGGGAGAAGAAATTCTTTCTAGGAAGGATTATAGATTCTCCATAGCTAAAGTAAGATGATACAGTACGAAGTGATATTTTGTATTTTCTTCTGGGCTACAACAGTGAATAATGGTGGTCTGGTCTGAGTTTACTGCTTGAAATAAAAGGAATATCTACATTGGCTTTTCAAATGGAGAATATTGATTTTTACCTCCCCAACTGTCAGAATGTTTGACTTAATGGGATTGGTGCATTGTGTGCTTTTCATGATCATGTCATTTTATTGCAATATAATTAAAAATAATAATCCCTTTATATGCTTCTATGTTCAGAACTGTCTCAGAAATTCAAATAAAATGAAGTTTTTCAATTCATGTAACCTGTTCACTAAGTTCACCCTATGGTCATATCATGATTCTGTACAAAATGTTTCAAATCAAATATATGGCTACAAAATTTTTCTATAAAATACATATTAAAGGGCATTCAAGGAATTGTTTGAGGGAGGGAAACTGTTTTCCTTCATTATGTAAAGGGCATTTTCAACTGTTTGACTTGGGTTACCTCACATGGTTCAAGCTTCCATCCATAGGAGGCATTTTAGATTTAAGACTATCAAAGTGGATAGAACATATCAGGGGTCTGGAATTTTACTGAATAATAAACAGGCTGAAAGAATTGATAGAATATGTTGAAGATTTCCAGAGTTTCTTGAATATAAGAGTAAAACAATTCCATCAAAAATGAACATGGCGATGGCTAGAAAGATGGATCTGTGTGTAAAAGCTTTTGCTGCCAAACCTGATGACTTGAGTTCAATCCCCAGACTCACATGTTGAAAGAAGAGGTCTGACTTCAACAAATCCTACCTTTGACCTTCATATCACAAAGTGAAGGTAATAGAATTTAAAAGCAAGACTATGTCCTGCCTAGGCATTGTCTAAGGACTGTTTCCTTGCAGTGCATAGGAAAACCTGAAGGAATATGAAGACAGACAGAGGACAGGAAAAGAAAAGGCAAATTTGAGAGGCTCAAATGCTAGAATGAGCAGCACCCATGAATGGTCATTTAAACATACTTATGTATGTTTAAGCTCTTGAAGGATGTAGAAACAGGGAGAATCTGTGTCATTTGTCAAGTACTTGCAGTTTCTGGGAAAGATTTTGATGCAGACATATTAACTTCCTTATAATATTGTACAACTCAGCACCCAAACTTATCAGCAAATGATGATGATAATAAAAATAAAGCAAAAATGGTTGGTAATACCAATCCATGGAAGTTAACAAACTCTAAGACTATGTTTTATATCATTAGGAAACTTTTACCTCATTGTGGTGGTTTATAAATCCCCTAAATTATAAGAAACACCTTTCCCAGGGAAATAGCAATGTGTCCATCTATACACAAGAATTAATATTGGCATGCAGTGAAACCCTGCAAAATTGTATCATCAAAATTCTTTAAAGACTAATATTTTATCCTGAAGGTCAAACTTAAGGCTAGTCAGTGTACTGGAGATTCTATGTAGTCTTTCTGGAAGCTAAATTCTAACTCCACCATCCACAACACTTGAGATTATGGACCAAACACTGAGCTTCTCTTGAGATACAGTTCTAAATTTTGAGAAATTACTGAGAGTGGACTTTATATGAAAATCTCAAAGGCGCAATGAGGTAAAGTAAGAGATGAGAGGAGGGGCGGGAAAACTTATGTCCACATGTTCTTTACATTTCTCAGGAATTTTTATTAAAGTTGATTGATGCCTTTTCTGCTTCTTAATAAAAAATGATACATTGCATGTGTAATTTGCAAATAAAATTTGAAATTTTGCTGTCACTTTAAAATCTTAATTCCAACTGAGCCTCCACTTATCATCCTCCACTTGCCAATATGCTATCACTTTGCAACAATTAATGACATCTTATGACAAATACATCATCTTCCCCATAGATAGATGTAACTCCTTTATTACTGTGGGCATATTGTTATTACAGTGTCTTAGAAAAAATTCCTAAATTGCAAGATCATTCTTCTCTGGATCTACTAGAGTAGAACATAACCTAGTCATGTACAAAGTAGGTCAGGAGTTAATATGTTGGGTACACAGATTTCCAGTTGGCTAGAAATTAAGGTTGATTTATCTAAGATTGCATTGTATTTTTACAAAGGCTCTGAAGTGCCCCTGGAGCCCAGAACAGTGAATGATGACCTTAATAAATTCTAAAATGAATGGATCTTATTGGCTGAGAGTCTATGTACAGTAAAGTTGGTAATTCTTGTCAAAAATAACCAAGATTAGCAATTTAAGTATTTTATGTAAAGTTTCAAGGTACTATAAATTGATGTGATTGGCTTTCACAGTTAACTATCCAGTTGAGATCCTGGTTTTGTGATGGAAGTTAACTTCAATTTTATAATTTTATTTCCTGATTAATTTGTCCCATGTCAAATGCATCAGTGGTGAAATGGTCAAGTGTTAGAGAAAGGAATTGTGGAAGACGTTTGGAAGTCTAACTAGAATCAAATGGGAGCTATATGAGTAGATGCCCTATCTTGAGTATCCATTAAAGAGTACAGACAAATATGCAGCAAGGAATACTTAAATACAGCATGAGGGGTTGGAGAGATGGCTCAGAGGTCAAGAGCACCAACTGCTCTTCCAAAGGTCTTGAGTTCAATTCCCAGCAACCACATGGTGGCTCACAACCATCTGTAATGGGGTCTGGTGCCCTCTTCTGGTGTGTCTGAAGAGAGCAATGCTGGTGTACTCATATGCATAAAATAAATAAATAAATCTTTAAAAAAATAAAATAAATAAATACAGCATGAGAAGGGACAAGAATTCTCAAGGTTAATGTTCACAAAGAACACTGTATACTGTGAAAGAGAGATAAATCTGTATTACATGAATATTAGCGATGTGTGTATATTTGTATTTCTCACATACAGAATCCTGTGCTTTGTGTGCTGATTTGGATATAATATTATTTTCTGAAAATATTTGAGTGAGGGTGGGAGAAAGGAACATTAGACTACCACATTAACCTCTTCAACAAAAAGGACTCCAGTTTGAAAACAGAAGGAGGGTGTGAATGCTCTACAAATTGCCTCGCTTCTGGCAGGTTTTTGTATGAAAATTTTCTCATTTCCATTTACATGGCAGCATGAGTGCAAGTTATATTCCAATGAATTTACTCAGATAAACACAATAGGTTTTCTTTTAAAATAAGCCTTTACTGAATATATCAACAAGGTACTGTATAGTGTAGAGTGAAGTTTGTAGTTAACAAAGTGTGCAACATGGTAGGTCTCCGAGGATGCATGACACAGAATCTTCCAGCCCCTTGCAGTCCCTTGTCAGAGAAACACTAAACACAAATGAGAATTAAATCAACACAGGATTCAAACAGTAACAGATCATCCAAGTTACCAGTTCAGAAATATTATCCTAGGAGGGTCTACAGTGGTGGTGCCTCATTTTGCCATGATTGGTTACAAATCTCACATCCCACAGATACCTTTACAAACACTCCAATGTATGTGTGTGCATGGATTTGCATGTTTTATATTAATTTTAAAATGTTTGTTGCAATGGACTTGGTTTGTGCTCTTCTGGTGGATGTGCAGCTAGAAAACCAAAGACTATAACAAAACAGTCTGGTTTGCTACAGTATCATACTGTGTACAAAACTTTTCCCCCACAATCAGTGAAAAGCATCCCTGTTGCCAACAATTCCTTCAATCCCACTGATGAAACTGGAAAGGGGTATAGAGACAGCTTCCTTCCTTTTTTTCGCTTTAACTTTTAAAACAGCAAAGTTTGACAAGACTAAGAATTGTGTAAATACTATTTTTGTGTTGGGCACTCTTCTATTTTGCTTTCCCATTCAGTTGGGGGAAAAAAAGCAAGTTTTGAGCTGATATGTTATCCTCAAGTTCTAAAGCAACATCTACTCTCCTCTTTTGATAGATCAAAGATAAATGCTATAAACAAAGACATCAATGGAAATTAACCACTTCACTGTTCAAAGCTGCATGGGATGCTGCAGCTGAAGTAGGCTGATCCAGTGTGGCACCTGCCTCTGAATAAAACAATGCTGCCTTGTGTTTGGAATAGATGCTCCCCTCACATGAAGAGCTAAGTTTTCACAAGGGGAGAAGGAAGTTCTGGCTGTGTGCCATGCCTATGACCAGTATGACCTCCATAGTTAAAAAAGCAAAGGTGTGATATTAGCTATGCCATTAATACATTTTTATCAAAAAGTTGATATTACAGATTTTGTTTTTACTCTTGAGAGAAAGTGTCTAATATCGTATCAACAAACATCTGGAAAATTACAAATAGCATTATTCTCACAAGGGAGGATTTTTTACCACATATATCATAATTAAGCAGGGAACACTCTGTCTGTAATTGACCCATGTGTTGTACTACTTGTCCAATGCATGTGGCAGTGTCTAAGGGAAACCCAGGACCTCCCCAGTGTCCAATGCATCTCCACTAGCAAAAAGGTATTGGTGACTGCCTTCTGTTTAACTAACAATGACTTTGTATGGTCATGCTTTGCTTTGCCTTTTACAACATCCTCTGTGCAAGTAAAGTTACTGTGCAGACAAGGGGTAGACAATAAATGGGATCAAGTCTTGACTAATTATCTCAATATAAATAATGATGAGGCTGAGAGAGGACCAAAATCAGAGGAGTTGTAACTGTAAAATGCAGTCTCCTGATTAAAGATGACAACCAAAATGTTGTCCAGTAAGGACTACTGGCCATTTGTTTTTTTTCAAATTTTCATATGCTAATATAGATTCCATGAGGTGATTTCTAAACTGATGTAAGCAAGTCCCTCAGGCCCAGTACTATGGATAGGCATCTGATTTTCATGGTAGATGTCCTTCCCATGTTGTTCATGAGATCAAAATAAAGACTCTCTTTTCAGAAATACCTTCTACCAGAGCCATTTTGAGAGCACCCTAATCATGTCACATGACTGGCCCTCCCCAGTACCACTTTGGCTCCCAATAGTTGTGTGGATGCCATACAATACTGTGGGCATCTCTCCACTCTTGTTCCTCTTGGGACAAAGAAAAGACATTTCCACAGCCCCAAATGCCACAGAGAGTTAATATACAATACCCAGAGACAAGAATGATTTTCTTATTATATAACAAAATAAAAAATCCTCATAATAATCAAAGTACCATTATATGTTTCAGCACATAGTTTTACCTACAAAGTGAGAGGCAAGAGGACATTGAAAGGGAAGCATCCAGCTAACACACAGAGCCCCAAGTTACTGTCCTGGTTTTCGATGATGTAATGCGACACTGATCACTGTTCCAGATGGTCTTGTCCCTTTACCGTGTGAACCTACTTTTACAGAAACCAACAGCGCAAACCCTTGAGCTAATAGACTAAAGTGGAAACCCTAGTCATTTTAGAATTAATTAAATTAATTCATAACTATGTTCCGGTCTACTGACTGCACAGTTTTAATGCTTGTGTCTACAACATTATCACTGCAGTTATATTTTTCTGCCTATTCTGAGGGATGAGGGAGATTAAAACATATAAGTTGGGGTATATTGTTAAGGAAAATAAAGCTCTCGCTATAAAGAAAAGCTTGCATAGCATCGTATACCTACATTTTACAAGAAGACACATCACAGTTTTATTTTGCTTAGAGAGAGAGAGGAGAGAGAGGAGAGAGAAAGAGAGAGAGAGAGAGA
>JADRCD010180782.1:0-34879 GCA_019843815.1 Montemys delectorum
GAGAGAGAGAGAGAGAACAACTTCTTACTCCTTGTTGAGTAAGGAGGGTCTTTCTTCTTGCCTCTCTTCATACTTCTGGTTAGCTGGCCCATGAGCCTCCTGTCTCCACCTCTCATCTCTGTAGGAGTGTTGGGATTACAGCAGTGAGTGACTGCATTAGGTTTTTATCATGGGCTCCAGAGATAGAGGTTTTGGGCCATTAGGTTTGTGTGGGCAACTGCTCTTACCCACTGAGCCATCTCATTGGCCCAAATATTGTTTCCATAGCCAGCTTTCTCTCTTGGGTGTGTACCTCCTCCTTATCTACTGTGTTCCTATGATATTCTTCCCCTTGAACCTCAAGCTGCTTGGCTTTGATGTCCTTTGGTTTGGAGCAAGTTAAGTGGTAATGAAGGCCGTCAGGCATTGCAGAAGGGGTGGGGGAACAAACAAAGACAAGAAGGTGGCTGTCCCTCAAGATTAAATGAGGCAGTCATGAGGATTAGAAATGGGATATACTAAAGACTAAAAATATAATTTATTTCATTTGTAACTTTAAACTTTGCTATAAAATGTTGTAAATATTAAAAAACCCCCACACACTCTAAATTAACCAGACCTAATGACTTATAAATTATAAAGCTGTAATTTGTGCATATGTGCATATACAAACATGTGCATGTACATATACATGTATAATCATGCATATACATATACATATACATATACATATACATATACATATACATAGGACCAGTGAGTGAAGAAGCTGAGCATCCCTTGAAGAAAAGGAGAAGCAGCAACTCTGCAGGTACCAATGAAGAGACATCTCCATCCTCTCATTTGCTCATTTTTCCTTTATTCTCTTTGTACTCTATCCCCTTCTCAGTTCTACACACTGGAGAATGGTCAAGAAATCCTAGGTAGGAAACTAGAATTTGCATGGACCACACTCATATATGTGTAAATGACATCAGAGTAAAAAGCCAATAGTCTAACATGACTGCCTCGGCAGGGAGGGGTGTGCTCTGGTGCTGTGGATGGGTGGTTGGCCTCTTGCTTTTCCAGTGAACTGGGAGAGAACCTCACTCAGTTTGTTCACGTATGAAAGTGTTCTGTATTTTCAACAGAAACTGGCTGGTACAGAATGTGAGTTTCATTCAGTCCTCTCATGGTCCTCAGAATGTACTCCACAGGACCACCATGTATCAATGGAGTGAAGCTCTATGTTCAAGCTCAGAGGCTCAAGGGTTGCCTGGCTTTGCACTGTGGTTATGCCACATCGAAGTCACAGAGAAGCCCAGTGAAGGACAGCTTCTTTGGAACCAGATACCTTGACAAGAGATGGCTCAGTGGTTAAGAACACTGACTGCTCTGACTGAACTCAGAGGTTCTGAGTTCAATTCCCAGCAACCACATGGTAGCTCACAACCATCTGTAATGGGATCTGATGCCTTCTTCTGGTGTGTCTGAAGACAGCAACAGTGTACTCATATATACATTAAATAAATAAATCTTAAAAAAAAAGAAAGGCTGGTGTGTGTGTGTGTGTGTGTGTGTGTGTATCTATAGATGGATGTATGTGCACATGTGTGCATGTGTGCCCAGGAAACCAGAATAAGACATTAGATTCCTTGGAGATAGAGTAATATAGATCTTTCAGACAGAGTAGCAAGTACTCTTAAATACTGAACCATCTCTCTATCCCACAGGGCTATGATTAGTAAAAAAGTCCAGAGCCGCTGCTCCTGGAACCAAATGGAGACACAGAGGAAGGTAATGAATATGGGCACGTTAGCTTCCTTCTGTCTGCCAGAGAACTGCACCAGACTTTGGTTCAGGTTTGATATGCAGAGTGGTGGAGGGTAGCGAGGTAGCACAGAGAATGACATGGATTTTACTCCCTCACAGTAAATGGATTTCTCGACCCGCTTACCAACCAGATCGGTAGGTCTCGACTGGTAGCATCTCTAAGAGGCTGCTTAAGAGGTTAGCCGCCATGACCCCATCCATAGTCAACGGATACACGAGGAGGCAGGTGGCAGCAAGGATGAGTGCACAGAAAAGGAAAACATTTAAGCTTCGAAGGCTAGAAGCGCCCAGACAGAGATTTAGAATAAAACACTTCTAATAGTTTCACTGAACTGGGAGTTTGATGGCTGTTTCTTAAACTAAGGGAAAGGAGGATGTTTTGTGGGCCGGGTGGTTATAAAATGAATATAATTGTTCCCCCAAATGAGTGTCATTTTGAACAACATGTACTCTACTCACACCAGGGGTACTGATTTATAATTACTCTAATTGAGCCCAGAATTGGGATAAATGGGCATACACATGCCATTTTCTTGGTAGGCGCTGAGAATATTGGGCACATAGTACCATAACAACTACAGGGTGCGAGCAAGGAGGGCTTCTTCTAGCCTCATTGCCGTGGCTCTGCCTATCTAGGTCACTGATTCCAGTTCTACTGTGTTTGTGGAGAACAGTGTATCCAGCCAGTGTTTAAAGGGGGCTTTATACACAGGATGGGAGGTGTCACTGGATGTATTGCTGGATCCACTCAGGTGGCTAACTGTAAAGGATGCCTAAGGGTCTCCAGGTAGACTCCTGCCTGGTGAGGAAATAAATTTGAGTTTGGATTTGCTGATCCCCAAATGCACCAAACTAAAATGTCTGCTGAGCTGTTTATCCAGAAGGACATGTTACAAACAAGAGGAGTGACTTTAAAAAATGTCTTCTTTGGTCCCGGATTCTGTATCCTGTTTTTATCATGAGGGGATTTATTAGCAAAAATAGGACTTGAGGTGGAGATCTTCCAGGTAATGCTAAGCACCCGTCCGTCAGAGCATATCATCTAAGAGATGCTGGGACCTGTTTTCTAAGCTCTGGGAGCAGATACTGGCTTATCTAAGTTGGTTCCATTCAGCCATGATGGTATTTGGGTTGTCGACAGACACATGCTTTGTAAGAGGATTTGGGTTTCGTTAAACTGAAACATGGATTCTGAAATGAAAAAAAAATCTAATCTTAAAACCAGAGCAGGCCAATTTGCAAAAACATCTTAAAAGATGGGTTCAGGGAAATCTTGAGAAGTTTGAAGAATAATTTTCTGGGTGTCAGGAGAGAACAGGATGGGAAGAGAAGGGTCATTAGTAGCTGATCTGCTGAGCCCAAAGCAAGCCAAGCCTCCTGGCATGTGTAAGCCTGGCTAGAGAGTGATATTTGCTTAAGGGTGCAAATGTCTATCTCCATATCGAACTTTGAAGGCATTGCTTGAATATAAAATAGATAATTTATGCTTCTATCCTGGGAGGGAAATTAGGTATTTTTAGGTATTATTGATTCTAGTCTCTATATCGGGTTTATAAAGAAACCAAATACCTGGGAGAGGTTCCTGTCTTATTGTCCCAGGGTCACACAGGGTACATTGATTCTTAAGACATTTAAACATTAAAATTTTGTATTATATCTATCTATCATCTATCTATCTATCATCTATCTATAATCATCTATCTATCAATCATCTATCATTTATTATCTATCAATCATCTATATTTCTCTGTCATGTATGTATGTATGTATGTATGTATATATCTAATCTATCCATTATCTGTCTGTCTGTCTGTCTGTCTGTCTGTCTGTCTGTCTGTCTATCTATTTATGTGTGTTTGAGTGTGGGTGCATGTATTCCATGGAACTCATGTGAAGATCTGAAGACAGCTTATAGGATTAGGTTCTTCCTCTCATGTGATCTTGGAGATCAAACTCAGGTCGTCAGGGTTGGGAGCAGGTGTTTCAGGTGTTCTTACCCACTGAGCCATCTCACTGGCTCTGTAAGACATTTAAACAGTAATATAAATATATATAGTATATATATAATATATATATATGCTATATATATTTGTGTGAGTATGGATATATGGATATATCTGTGTACATATGTGTGCATATACATACATGCATGCATAAGTGTGAAATGCTCTCACAGGAGTATAAAGAGTCCTGGGTCCCAGCTTCCAGGGCAAATTGCTTGCATTATTTTGTTCTGCAAACACTGTATGATCTTGGGATCCACCCTGTCCCCCCTCCCCAGTATAATTATTTTACTCAAGCCTTCGCTATTAGCTCCAGACAGACCATGTGACCAGCGATGCCACTGTACTGGCAGCCTTGATCTGGAAGCCAGGATGCATAGATCTTTGCCGGGGTTCCTGCCCTGAGGTACCCTTGATGCTGTGTCAGTCACTTACCAGCAGCTGCATAAGCTTCTTCTCACTGTGCTGTGCATTCAAATGAAGATGCCAGTACATTGGATGTCTGATAAGGGGTATCCTCTGTTCCTTAGGTGACATGTTCTCGCTGTATCCTCTCCAGGGCTAAGCAGAAATAAGAGTTATCATCTGGCCACGAGAAAGCTCAAACTCACTGTTTGTGATACTTGTTTATTTAAAACCCATTTATTATTATTTTAAAAAGTATGTGTGTGGCTTTATGTTTGTGTATGGGTATAGGGACATGAGTGGAGATACCTGTAGAGGTCAGAAGAGGGAGCCAGATCCTCCAGAGTTAGAGTGACAGGCTATGAGCTGCCTGATGTGGGTGTCGGGATCTGAACTCAGATCCTCAGCAGGAGCAGCAGTTGCTTTAACCCTACAGCTGTCTCCCCAGCTCTTGTTGAGATTTGTTTGAGAAAATGGCATGGGTTAACCTTGTTTAAAACAAAACACTGGGGGCTGGCGAGATGGCTCAGCGGGTAAGAGCACTGACTGCTCTTCCGAAAGTCCTGAGTTTGGATCCCAGCAACCACATGGTGGCTCACAACCATCTGTAATGAGATCTGACGCCCTCTTCTGGTATATCTGAAGACAGTTACAGTTAATTACGCTGGAGCGAGCAGTGTGGGAGCGAGCAGAGCCGGAGCGAGTGGGGCTGGTAGGAGGTCCTGAGTTCAACTCCCAGCAGCCATACAGATGATAGCTCATGGCCATCTGTACAGCTACAGTGTGCTCATACACATAAAATAAAATAAAATAAATCTAAAAAAAAATCAAAAAAACACTGTCTGACAATTTTTGAATAGCTTCTAGATGATCAGCCAGGGAGGACATAGGGAAAGGAGTTAGAGTTTAGAGATGTAATATTCATACCAGAAAGCAGGTGAGAAGGGCCCAGATTCCCCGTGGGTTCAGGAAATTGAGTGAAGGGTGTTGCTAGTGGATTGGATATGAAGAAGACACAATGGGACACTAAGATCAATACCGTTGGAAGCGGAAGGATGGGATTTCCATTTACTGAAGCCCTCTGGAAGAGCAGCTATGGGAGAGGCAAACACATTCAATTTTCAATTCTGTTCAGAGGGTTGAGAGGCCTGTTTTCAATCTAAGTAGAAAACAGTAACTTTTTCTTTCCTTTTGAGATGGGGTCTTCCTGTGTTGCCCTGGCTTCTCTCTATCTTACAGATTCAAGTGATTGTTTTGCCTCAGACTCTAGTATCTGGGACTATAAGCACTTACCACCATGCATACATCGCTAGAACTCTGATCAGAAGTTAAAGATTTATCAACACACACACACACACACACACACACACACACACACACACACACACAGCATTAAAACATGAGATCTCCAAGGAATGAGGGTATATATAAAATATGAAAATGTCCTTGGACAAAGCCCGGAGGCCTACAATGTCCAGAGGTCTATACAGTGATGCCTATGGAAACGGAATAAACAGTTGACTGGGGTTGGAGGAGGATGCGGGTGATCTTGACTCCAGGTGAAGAGCGTAACATATGTCCCTGTTAGACCAGTGTGAGAGACAACAGATTATGACAGGAATGAAGAGAGGAACATTTTCTTACTTTAATCTTCTTCTAGCTGGGGATGAGATGCTTCCGCCTGTCTGACTTTGCAAATCCCAGAATTTTTAGACTCTCTCTTCTCTTTTATTTATTCCTGCAAGTGAAAATTCTTTCCAGAACTGAAGTCTCCTGAAGTATCTTGTCAAATCCATCTAATAATAAGCTTGTACAGTTAGCGTTTTATTTTCTAATGCGTTCTGATCAAGCTATAACACAATCAGGCAAAAACTGCCCTTGAAGGATATCAGGCACTAGCTGAGCGTGGTGGCCCATGCCTATAATCTCAGGCCAAAACAGGAGGATTACCATGGGTTTGAGTGTAACCCAGTTCCAACCTGGGGTACAGAGTGAGCTTTAGGGTTAGCTTGGGCTAGATTGAGACCTTGCCCACTCCCCTGCAAATGGGATCAGCTATGAACCACAGCTGTTTACTAAATATTTCGCTGTGCTGTACTATAACTTAGATTTCCCCCTGCCGGGCAACTTTCCTTTCTATTCACTCCTCAATCAGATTTAGATGTTTACTTGGGACCTTTTGAGAACCAATCACATGCTAGACAATCCCTAAATCCCAGTGGCCTAAGAGAACAGACATTTGTGGCGGGAGAGATGCGTTGTTGCAAGTTGAGCGCACATGCTGTGTTTGCAGAAGACCCTGAGTTCTGTTCCCAGCACCCATGCCAGTTAGCTCACAGCTGCCTGAAACGCCGGCTCCGGAAATCAAACTCTTGCTAATGGCTTTTGCGGATCCCAGCACTCAAATGCACCACCCCCACGATTAAAAAAAAATAATAAAACAAACCTTAAAAAGAAAACGATTTAGGTTTTCCTCGTAGGCGCTCCACTGTAGAGGCGTGAGGCCTCAGGTCGAGCTCCCTCCCTTCCTTGGCTCCCCCTCAGCTCAGGAAGAGGAGGAGGGAAGGAGAGAGGGAGCCTGTGCAAGAGTTGAGCATTAGTGGTTGCTTCCTTCCAGGAAGAAGTTACACGTGCCTCATTTCAAATAAAGGCACACGGCTGAGTTCAGTTTTCAAGGATCGAGGAGAGAGATGAGGAAAAGGGATTAAAGATCTGTCAGTGCGCTCTGGAAACATTTTTGCAGACATGCCCAGAGCTGTTTCCTATGTGACTTTTAATCCAGTCAAGTTGCAAGGAATGTACCTGGCTGGATTTACTTTTTTATATTCTTCAAAACAATTTTTGGAATTAAATTTTACTTATATGTATAGGTGCTTTGTCTGTCTGTGTGTCTGTGTACCATATGTTTGTCTGCTATCTGCATAGGCCGGTAGAGCATGCAGGATCCTCTGGTATTGGATTTACAGAAGGTTGTGAGCCACTATGTGGGAAGATGGGTATTGAACCTGGGTACCCTGCAAGAGCAGCAAGTGCTTCTAACTACAGAGCCTCATCTCCAACCCCTACCTTTTATCTTCTTATGCAATATCAAAATAATTTTCCCTTCTTTCCTTCTCTCCCTTTATTTATATCTTAGTATTGAGGGTTAAACTCAGGGTCTTACATATGCGAGCAAGTATGGTAACCACTGAACTATGCCCTCAGCCCCAAATAATTTTTCCTGAATAAGATGTATGCCATATGTCTGCATATGTCCGAGGCTCTAAAGACAGGCTGCAGCCTACTATGCACAGGCTAAGTGTTACAAATATATATGAGACTTCTTCCATGAGCCTGTGTTTTGAAGCATGTTCTCTGTCTGGTAGCACTATTTTGGGAGGCTGTGGAACTCTTAGGAGGTGGGGCCTAGTTGTTAGAGGTAGGCCACCAGGTCACTAGCTGTCAGAAATAGGTCACTAGAGAATGGAAGGTTATAACCTGGCCTTTGGTTCTGTTCTAGCTTCCTGTTTCCTATTCTACTGCTATAAGAGCATCCCTGCCATATGCTCAAACCAACCACAGATGGAGCTGCTGGGCTCTGCCTTCCATGCCATGGAGAGCTACAAACCTTTGAAACCATGATTCAAGTCTGATCTTTCTTGCCTTAAGCTGTTTATGTCTGGGGTTTTGGTCACGGTGACACAGAAGTAGATAATCTACAAAGCCTTTAGTAAGGCATCAACAGAGCCTTGTGTATGTTACACAAGCACAAGGTCTAGCCTTAGCTGTTTAGAAGTTGACAATAATTTGACTTTTCCTTTCCCAATATTATTTCTCTCTTTTTAAAAAAGTGTGTGTGTGTGTGTGTGTGTGTGTGTGTGTGTGTGTGTGTGTGTGGTTTTTCGAGACAGGGTTTCTCTGTGTATCCCTGGCTGTCCTGGAACTCTCTCTGTAGACCAGGCTGGCCTTGAACTCAGAAATCCACCTGCCTCTGCCTCCCAAGTGCTGGGATTAAAGGCATGCGCCACCACTACCTGGCTTAAAAGTGTGTTTTAAAGGAAAGGGTTGTATATGAGTACGTTGTCATTGTCTTCAGACACACCAGAAGAGGGCATCAGATCCCATTACAGATGGTTGTGAGCCATCATGTGGTTGCTGGGAATTGAACTCAGGACCTCTGGAAGAGCAGTCAGTGCTCTTAACCCCTGAGCCATCTATCCAGCTCTCCAATATTCTTAATTTAACAAAAGATTTACTTTCTTATTTATTTTTATGTGTAGATGTATTTTTCTGTATGTGTCTCTATGCACCACTTGTGTGCTTGGTGCCTCTGGAGGCCAGAAGAAGGTGTTGGATCACCTGAAACTAGAGTTCTAGATTGTTATGAGCTACCTGTGGGTTCTGGGAATTGAACCTAGGACCAATGGAATAGCATCCCATGCTCCAAATCCACCAAGCTATCTCTTCAGCCTTTCTTCAAAAATTTAAAAAGATTGTTTTTGTTTCATGTCCAGAATTGTTTTCTATGCATGTATGTAAGAGTACCACATGTGTGCAGTGTCTGTGGAAGCCAGATGAGAGTTTGAGATCCACTGGAACAGGAGTAAGAGACAGTTTTGAGCTGCCCAGTGTGGGTGTTAGAGACTACACTCAGGTCCTCTGCGAGAGTAGCAGGAGCTTTTAACCCGCTGGGCCACCTCTGCAGCTTTCTCTTCCCGGCATTTTAACATTGTTGTTGTTATTTCAACAGATTAACCTAGGACTCTTCTGATATCATAACATTTTAACCAGTTAACCCTTAATGCAAACAAACTCACACACAATTGCTATAATACTGCTACGGAGCAAGTTGCTGGAGACAGAGAACTTGCTCTTTATTCTGCAAGAGTAACAGTGCTTTAGTCTATCCAGCCTGTTGTGAATTATCAAAGGCCTGGAATGTAGCTGTTGGCAGAGGCCTTGCCCAGTGTGCTGGAAGCACTGAGTTGGATCCTGTGTTATTCAGGGTTCTCTAGAGTAGCAAAGCCTATAGAATGACTCAGTTTTTTTTTCTCTCTATAGGAAGGGATTTATTAGAATGACTTACCGACTAATCCAACTATGACTATGAATGGAAAGTCCAAGAATGCAGAAGTTGCTCCGACCTCAAGGCTGGATGTTTCAGTTGGTTTTCAGTAGATGCTGGAAGCCCAAAGAAGTAGGCTCCAGTGTCCACTAGATGTAGGTTCCAATGACAGTGAAGAAACGGACTTGCTAGTGAGCTAAGAGCAAGCAGGCAAGGCATACAAGCTTCCTTCTTCCATGTCCTTAAATAAGCTTCCAGCAGAAAGCAGGGCCCAAATTAGAGGCGGGTTGTCCCAGCTCAAATGATGTGGATTAAACCTGTGCCTTCCCAACTCGCAATCTGGATTAAAAATTATCTTCCTGCTTCAAATTAAGCAAACATTCCTCACAGGCGTGCCCTCTGTTTTTAGGTTTTAGTTAACACTATATGTAGTCAAGTTGACTACCAAGAATAGTCATGACAGAACTCCAGCATGGAGTGAAAAACCAGGTACAGTAGCATACACATGTAGTCCTAGCACTAGCAAGATGGAGTTGGGGGAGTAGGCAGTGTAATGTCATTCTCTGCTACATTTGGAGTTCAGTGTAAGACTGATATACATGAGATCCTGTTTCAAAAGCAAAATTACACAAACCCCAACTAACTCAATTGACCAACCCCCAAAACAATAACAACAACAACATCATCATTATCATCATCATCATCATCATCATCATCATCATCATCATCATCATCATCAAGATCATCATCATCATCACCATCATCAACAGCAAAACTTAAATAGAACCACGGACTGAAGACTTATAAATAAAAATAACTAAATTTCTCATAGTCTGGTCACTTGGAACTTCTCTCTGCACTGGTTGTTTCCAAGTTCTTGACACAATGATAAAGAGATGAAAAAAGTGGCTGGCTGGGCATGCATTTCAAACTGTTTATCCCAGCACTCAGGAGGAAGAGGCATGACTGTGAGTTCATGGCCAGTCTACATAGCAAGTTCCAGGACAGCCAAGGGATATACAGTGAGACTTCATCTCAAACATAAAAACATAAAACACGAAACAAAACATTTTTTTTTGAAAGACAAAAAAAAAAAATGTGAAAAAGTGCACAGAAAAATTGGGTAGCAAGACGTTTTATTTAAGGAGACAGAGCTAAGTGCCCCAGAGTGTTGGTTATTATTTAGGGCGTCCTTTTATGAAGCCCAGGAAAAGGAAGATTTGGTTACTAAGGGGTGCAGTTGGCAGGAGTGATTGGCAGGCTAGAATTATGCAAGCTTTTTGCCTTAGCTAGGGTTATCATTGCTGTGACGAGACATCATAACCAAGAAAGACAACTCTTACAAAATAAAACATTTAATTGTGGGCTTGCTTGCAGTTTCAGAGGGTTAGTCCATGGTTATCATGGTAGGAAGCAGGCAGACGGGACATTAGAGTGGTGGCTGAGAGCTTTACACCCTGACCCACAAAGAGCAGAAAGGAAAAGACTGGGCCTGGTGTGGGCCTTGGAAACCTCAAAGTCCACTCCTAGTGACACACCTCCTCCAGTGAGGCCACACTTCATAATCCTTTCCGAACAGGCTGAGGTGGGGACTAAACATGCAAATACGTGAGCCTGTGATCCTAGGGGTGCCGATCAAATTGCCACACTTTGCTTGCTGATGAGTCCTTTCTCATGATGCACTTCATGTTAATATATGCATGCTCTACTATGTATAGGCATGGTACGGTAAATCGAGGATTTCCCTTAAAAATTCACCCAGAGGGCATAGCTTGCCTGACCGCTCATGTCCCCTAAACTGGTTCAGGCCTAATCAATCCCCTCTCTCCTATTCCTGCATACGATCTAGGGCAGGGGTTCTCAACCTCCCTAACGCTGCGACCCTTCAATACAGTTCCTCACACTGTGGTTGATCTCCAACCAGTTCCTCATGCTCTGGAGACCCCCAGCCATAAAATTAATTTTGTTGCTACCTAATAGCTGTAGTTTTGTTGTTGTTATGAATTGCAATGTAAATATTTTTGGAGATAGGGGGAGTTCCTAAGGGGGTCATGACTCATGGGTTGAGAACCACTGTCTAGACCATGTTAGAATGGAAACTGACCAAAGAGGTGGAGTCGCCAAGCAGTTGCTAGGGGAGGAGGAACTCCCTTTGTTGTTTAGAGCGGGGTGTATACAGATCCACATGGGGGAGAGTCCTGGGTTATTATTATATAAGTACATTGCAGGGGGAAGGATGTGCATCTAGCCTAAGCCAGAGTCTCAGCTGACAAACTTTCCTAAAGACCAGGAGGCTGGGCATCCTGACACCAGGGGTGGGGTGGGGGTGGGGGCTGAGGAAGAACGTGGGTTCTAGTGAGGACTCTTCAGGGTTGCAGATTGTGTACTTTTACCATCTCCTCACACAGTAGAGAGAGGGTGAGAGAGCTCTTTAGGGTCTCATTTATCAATACTTTAACATCATTGATAAGGGTCCCCATCTCATGTCCCAGTTACCTCCCAGAGGCTCCATCTTCTAATACAATCACACCAGAGGATTTTCACATACAAATTGTTTTGAGGCCACATTCAATCCACAGCAATGAGTAGTTGGTTGGAGTGACCCTCTGAAAATCTCAGTATCCTGTTTGATTTAATTCTTACTTATGTGTTATTCCTTAAGTATTTGTAGTGCTGATTAGGGAAAGAAATATCAGTGCCAATAAAAATGAGAGTAAAAATTGCTCTGGAGGTGTACAGTTTTGTGAAAATAACTAATCTCTCCTAACAAGCTTGGTTTTTATGGTTAGTGAATCATGGTTATCAAGTTGCATCTCCCAGTAAGTGTGGCATGTGTATACGATTCCTATTCGACAAACAAGCAAATAAAAACTACAAAGAACCCATGCATACACACCACATGGTTAGTCACTGGCAAAGCTAGAATGAATTCCCCAGTTATCTGGTCTGCCTGTGTAGAAGCCTCCACAATCAATTTCCTATGTAACACAAAGTGAAGAGGATTAGCTTAAGAAAACCATAACATGGAATTTATCTTATCTCATTAAATGCACAGTTGAACCAAGGAGAGCTGTTCAAACAGGACCCTAGGTCACTTGTGTGTTTTTAGGGATTTGAGTTTCCTTCATGGATGTATCAAGCATATCATACGGATTCATCTGGAAATTTCTCAGATACACTCACAGCCCTAAAGAGAGGAGATTCTTAGCGTCAGTTAAAGATGGCAGTGGCCACTAGAGCCCTTGGGCCACTCTAAGGAGCCCGAGAGACCCACTGCGTCTTCAAGGGGAGACATGATGGTTGCAGAGAAGGAACTTGCAGAGCATGCAGTGTCTCTGGAACATCTAAAAGAAGGGGGCTTTTATGGGAAGATGTTTTTAAAAAGTGGTTTCGTGGAGTTGGAAAACAATGTGGGGCAGAGCAGAGTGATTTGAGCAGTGGAGAAGCAGAAGTAGAGATGCCACAGAGCCCAGGGAGGGGGCAGGGAGGTGTGCATCCATCTCTTATGGATACCACTCCCAGACACACTGCCCATCCCCATGATCACCCTGACTTAGCAACATGAGGATATCCAAGATGACTCTCAGCGATAGTCCGGTACTTATGGTATGTTAGAAATCTTGCACTACATCAATGCGTCCTTGTGATCAGTATTTGCATAGAAAGCTGTTTGGGCAAAATAATATACTGTGTGATACACAGTAGTTTGCAGCACCGTGTTAACAAATGAGCGTGCGATAGAGAGATGGAAAGATGGCGGAATGGAGCTGAGGACACAGCCAAGGGAGGTGTAACTAGAGACATAACTGTGGTGACACATATGGGAGCCCAGCCACAGCGGACTAAGGAGGATGGTATTGCTGAGCAGGGCTGGCAGGGTGATGTGCAGGAGCCTGGAGCTTGCACAGGTTCTGCTCTGAGTGCGCTGCTCAGTCACGTGATCATCTCGGCTCCGAGCAAACAAGATAACAGAGATGAAGAATTGTTCATTTTCTGGATTAAGTCTCCTGGAAAGACCTTCATGGTGGAGACCATGTTGATGTCCATAGTCTATTCTGCTGCCTGAGGCCATGTTGAAATCCGTGGTTCGTGCTGCCAGAGACCATGTTGATGTCTGTGTTGAGGGATGCCACGGGAGACTGCATTGGTGCCCATGACTCGTGTTACTTACTGCGGGTGGTCTTGCTGATGGTCGTGGCCACCAGAGACCATGTTCATGCCCATGATCCATGTTGCTGCCTGAAGCTATCTATGGGCAAGGAATCCTGCTTCTTTTGCAGTTGTATTGATGACTGTAGACTCAAAGTTGAGAATGAGAGACATTGAAGCCTTCTGTGACAAACTCCCTCCAACAAACAAACAAACAAACAAACAAAAATAAAAGAAAGGAAGAGTCCAAACAGGAGGCTTTTGAAGAGAATCCTTAAAATTTGTTATAAAGATGCTGAAGTGTAGCTCTTCATAGTTGAGGGCTTCTGGTTGATGGGGTAGGTACTCAGTTTTCTTTAAGGGGCTGGCCGTTGGAGTTTGACCATGCTCCAATGAGTATATGGGCAGCATACATTGGACTTAGTGTAAATTTTTTTGGGGGGTGGAAGGGTAGATCTGAGAGGAACGAGAATCAATGTGATTAGGGTACATTTATGAAATCCCCAAATAATTAATAAAAATATGTTTGGGAAGGAGAGAATATTCTGTTTAATTTTTCTCAGTTGGTATGTATTACTTTAGTTTCCTTCTTTGTCTCTGTGTGGAAGGGTCCTGTGGATAATGGTCAAGCACTCTGCTATGGGACAATACTTTACTCTCTAACTCCACAGCTTTTCTTCTGAAGGGCATTGTGGGTACTATGCAAGGGCTCTGCCACTGAGTTACATTCCCAGCCTCAACTCCAGTATCATGAATAGTCTTTTTGTTTAGGTTGGTTTACTTTTTTCAGTACTGGAGAGTTTTCTAATATTCAGGTCTTGTACAGGCTAGGCGAGGGCTAGGCAAGTGCCCTACCATTGAGCTATATTTCCAGTACTAATTTTTAATTTATGATTATTATTAGTATGTGCGTATGAATGAATGATGTATGTGTGAGAGTGTGGGCTTGTGTGTGTGCCACAGCGTGCATGTGGAATTCATAACACACCTTTTAGAAGAGTTAGTTTTCTCTTTCCACCTGGTGTTTGAGGCAGGGCCTCTCTTGCTTCTGTTGCATTCCATGGTGTGAGCTGCTACACCATTCTCCTATTTCCATCTCCTATCTTGAGTGCTGGTATTACAGAGTCACACTGATGCATCCATCTTTTTGTGGGAATTGACTCATCATCAGGCTTGTACAACAAATGCTTTTTATTGCTGAGTCATCTTTTCAGCTTTGCCAACACTTCTTATGTTTATTCTGAGACAAGGTCTCACAATGTTGTCTTAGCTGACCTTGGCCTTGGAGTCACTGTAGCTAAGTAGGCTTTGGTTGTTCATCCTCAGCATCCTCGGTGGCTGGGATGACAGTCCTGCACAGCAAACTTGGGTGGTCTTATCAGGCTTTTGCTTATATCAGAGACCACCCATGCACTTGCCTCTTCTCCACCTCTTGTGGATCATACTTGGAATTTGGAGAATAAATAATTTGGTGGAACAAAGC
Source organism: Montemys delectorum (assembly GCA_019843815.1). Lineage (NCBI taxonomy): Eukaryota > Metazoa > Chordata > Mammalia > Rodentia > Muridae > Montemys > Montemys delectorum. Next base: position 14,876 of record JADRCD010180782.1, read on the forward strand.
CACTGCTAACCCATATGCTAGAGATGGAATCATTTAAAAATTTTTATTAGCACACATTAGACATGGAAGACAATGAGTGGATCACTACTCTTGAAGGAGACAGTTATTGAGTCAAGCAGAAATGTGAATCAGTCCTCCAAAAAGGACAGTCCTTGAAATTTAAAAAAAAAAAATCTTTTTTAAAAAACCCTTTCAACGTATCTTTTCTACTTCTTAATTCTATATTCTGCCAACTTACCACTCTGTACTTACATTTCTTTATCAGAGGCAGGAGGCTCTGACAAATTTGAATTACATCTATTTAGTGTGTGTGTGTGTGTGTGTGTGTGTGTGTGTGTGTGTGAGTAAGAGAGAGGGGGAGAGGGAAGGGGAGAGGGAGAGGAAGAGGGAGAAAGAGAGATGTAGCAGGTACATGTCATGGCAGTATATGGAAGGCAGAGGACAACTTGCGGGAATCAGTTGCCTCCTTCCATCAAGAGGGTCCTGGGAATTGAACTCAGATTTTCAGGCTTGGTGACCAGTACCATTACACTATAGTCATCTTGCCAGCTTCATTATTTTTAATGATGCATACATGATTTGTTTAATTCTGTTTTAATTTTTTATAGAAACAATATCACAATCTTAATGCACTTCTCTGATTAATATCGTGCTTAAGGCAATGTTGAAAAGAAACTTTCAGGTGATCCCAGGAGTAGCCTTTCTCTGTATTATAAGAACAATGCTAACTAATATTTCTATCAATTTTCTGTGCTAGAGAACATGCTGAAATAATAATAAAAACTATATAAAACATTATAAACTAGGATTCAAGGTTAAATATACCATTTATTATTAAATTGGACTCCAAGTTTAAATAAGACCAGGTTTTAATTTTTAAAACTGCCTTAAAGGACACACATAAAATAAACTAGACAGAACTAAAAAGAAGTCAATATGACCTTTATTTCCAGGTGTGATGTAATGAGCCATAGCAAGTGAGTGCATCCCCTGTGAAATAAAGATGCTTAACAAGGGCTGGGGACATAGTCCAGTTGGTTGTATGCTTACTGAGCATGCACAAAGCCCTAGGTTTGACCCCAGCATAGGTCATGGGGTACTCATGTAATTCTAGCAATGGGGAGATAGAGGAAATATGATGTTTAATGTCACCTTTGTCTACAGAGTAATGAGGCTAACTTGGGTTGCCTAAGGTCTGTGGTGGTGATGGGGGCATAGGGGACACATTGAAAGGGAAGAGTTGGGAATAGTTTTCATCAAAATATATATTTGTGCCAGGCAGTGGTGGCGCATGCCTTTAATCCCAGCACTTGGGAGGCAGAGACAGGCAGATTTCTGAGTTTGAGGCCAGCCTGGTCTACAGAGTGAGTTCCAGGACAGCCAGGGCCATACAGAGAAACCCTGCCTCGAAAAACCAAAACCAACCAAACAAACAAAACCAAAAAACATATATCTGTGTATGAAATTGGCAAATAAATAAAAATAGGTTATAAATAACAGCTTAGTTAAAAAAGCTGAATGTGAACTATGGGTGTGACATAGATTAGATAAGCCAGAGCCCTAGAGAGGAGAGATGCAGTGTGGGTACATAATTGCATGTGCATTATTCTTACTCGAAGGAGGGCATCTGACAGTATGGGGAATGGACTATTAACCGGTCGAGGTAGAACGTCTTGGGGTCAACAGTGACCAATAAACTTTCTTGGTTGTGTATGTATGGGACAACCACAGAAATAGTGTTACCTCCCCTTGTGGAGTATTGTACTGGTCTTAATATGGGTTGAGAACTGGAAGTTAAGACCTTTTGAGAAGCAGATGAAATGCTCTACAGCCTAGAGGCTCCTGAGGGTCAAGGACTCACCAAGGAGAAACACCACGCTGATCTTTCCTGTAAGAAAGAGTAAAAAACTCTTTCTTACTCTCAAGAAAGAGTAGAAATAGAGATTGGGAGACCAGAGGCTGGAAATGGGAAGACAAGACAGCTCTCGCCTAGTGATTCTCAGGACCATGGACAGAGACACACGGAGCTGCCAATCCCAAGCCTGGAGGCAAGCTTTAGCAATCCACAGGAACCAAAGGTGTAGCATCTGAACCAGTCAATCATATAGACTGTGAATGGGCTGTTTATAACCATTATATAATAGATAATAAAAATCCGGCCCAGATATGGTTTAGAAGGCAGATGGAGGGAGGGAACTAGGTGGGAGTGGGGATTGGGAGAGGAGTGAGGGGGTTAGGGATTGGATGTGGGGAGGGAGGAGGGGTGACCGGATGGCCATGAGAATAAATGGAAATCTGTAACTGACTGGGGCAGCGTGTAGGGAGGATCTCCAGGAAGAGACGGAGACCTAGGATAGGGGAGGCACCCAAGAATCAATGGGGGTGTTCTTGGCTGTGACTTACAGCAGTGGGGACATGGAGGCTGGGGAGATTGTCTCTTGTGGCTAGGCAGGAACCCTGGTGGAGTGACAGGGGCACCAACCCACTGACAAAAGTTTCAACCCAAAACTTATCCTGTCTACAAGAAATGCAGGGATTGGGGATGGGGCAGAATGAGGAAACGGCCAACCAATGTCTGGCCCAACTTGAGACTGGTCTCATAGACAAGCACCAATTCCCGACACTATTAATGATATTCTGTTATGCTTGCAGACATGTATACTTGCAAGTGTCTAACATGACTGTTCTCTGAGAGATTCAACCCACCAAACGACTCACATGTATGCAGACACCCACAGCCAAACAGTGGTTGGAGCTTGGGGACTCTTACAGAAGAATAGGAGGGAGGATTGCAGCCCCTAAGGGGATAGGAACTCCACAGGAAGACCAAAAGAATCAACTAACCTTGGCCTTTGGGGCTGTCAGAGTCTGAACCACTAACCAAAGAGCACACATGGGCTGGATCTAGGCTTCCTACATATATATAACAGATGTGCAGCTTGGTCTTCATGTGAGTACTGAATAACTGGAGTGGGGGCTATCTCAAAAGCTGTTGCCTGTACTTGGACTATGTTCTTCTAGCTGGTTTGCCTTATCTGGCCCCAGTGGGAGAGGAAGTGCTTAGCCTTGCAGAGACTTGAAGTGTCAGGGTTGAGGGATATCCAGGGGGCTCCCACTCACTCAGAGGAGGAGGGGGTGGGGGAAGGATTGTAGGAGGTGGGCAGTGATCGGGATGTAAAAGTGAATAAGTAAAAAGTGAATACAAAAATAAATATCATGAAAAAAGTTTAGTGAAGAATTTTAAAGGTGGAGGCATTTAGATCTCTGTGATTTTGAGGCCAGCCTCGTCTGCATAGCAAGTTGTAGGTCAGCCAAGGCTACACAGTGAGACCTTGTCTCAAAAGCAGAAGAAGGAGAAAGAGAAGAAGGAGAAGGAGAAGAAGAAAGAGGAGGAGGAAGAGGGTGAGGAGGAGGAGGAGGACGAGGAGGAGGAGGAGGAGAAGGAGAAGGAGAAGGAGAAGGAGAAGGAGGAGGAGGAGAAGAAGAAGAAGAAGAAGAAGAAGAAGAAGAAGAAGAAGAAGAAGAAGAAGAAGAAGAAGAAGAAGAAGGAGAAGAAGGAGAAGAAGAGGAGGAGGAGGAGGAGGAAGAAGAAGGAGAAGGAGTCTGCATGTTCTCTTCTGGTTTCCACAGGCACCCACACATATGTATTATACTTATATATGTATTATATAGATTACAGACACATAAATAAAAATCAAAACAAGTCCTAAAAAACCTTAAACATTTGTTGAAGAAGTGGCTTGGGAGATGAATTAGCAGGTAAAGTATTTGGTGTGCAAATGTAGTCAGATCCCTAGAATTCATGGAAGAACTGGGTGGGAGTGGTGCTCCACCTATAACCCTCCCTGCCCCTGCTCCCCAGAGTGTCGGAGCTGGAGATAGAGAATTCTTAGAGCAACCTGAAGTGGTCAGCTCTGGATTCTGTGGGACACTGCTTCAATAGATACAGAACTGCAGAAGAAGTCTTAGTAAAAAGCCATGGATGGATAGGCACCTTCAAAGGGCAGTAACCCATAACAAATGCATCAAGAGGTGTGATGAGCTCCTGAGGAGGAGGGCCAATAGCATTTCAGGAGGAAATAAAATAACTGCAAGCCTAAAATCCATTTATTCTAGAGAACTATTCATTAAAACAATGATGGTGTGGGGCTGGAGAGATGGCTCAGCAGTTAAGAACACTGGCTGCTCTTCCAGAGGTCCTGAGTTCAATTCCCATCAACCACATGGTGTCTCACAGCCATCTGTAATGGGATCTGAGGCCCTCTTTTGGTGTGTCTGAAGACAGCTACAGTGAACTCACATAAATAAATAAATAAATAAATAAATAAATAAATCTTAATTGGTATCTTAAAAAAATGAAGGTGTGATAAAGTCATTTCTAGATGAATGAAGACTAAGCGTATCTATTGTCAGAAGCTACAAATAAAATAACCAGTAACACAAATTCCACAAGCAGACAAATAAACAAACAAACAAAAAAACAAACCCCAAAAACCCAAAACCAAACCAGAACAAAACCATGAACCCAGATAGAAACATCCCAGGAAGAAATGAACAAAGACAGGCGAGGAAAATCTGTGGGTAAATATGGATGTATATTGACAGCACAGAGCGAGAAACCCATAGCCTGTGGATGCTATTGATGGCAGGACGAAGACCACAGAAGCCAACTAGAAGATGTAAGGAGTCCTAAAGTATGATTGGGAATTGTACAGTGTGTGTTGTACAGAATTAGGGAAAGTATGGCTGCTGGAGTCCAGCAATAACTGTCAGAAATAGCCACAGAATGTTTTCTGTGAAACAGATAGATGAGAAAGAACGGAACAGTGCTGGGGAGATGGCTTAGGGGGATACAAATGCCTGTGGGATCCAAACACAAGCCGGATGGCCAGTGTTTGATGTCTGGAGCCTACATAGACAAGCTAGTCTCAGAATCTGTCCTCTGATTACACCATAGCCCAGGATGCCCCCAACAAATAAATGAAATGATGGAATAATAAGAAGTTAATTAATTCAAAAAGGGTAAAAAAAGACACAAAAAACCGAGATCGACAGAAAAACAACTAAGGTAGTAGTTAGAAGCCCAAGCTTATATATAACTATATGCTTATATAGTTAAATGCTTATTGAATTAATTGGTACAAGAACATACCAGCCCCATGGTATAGTCTAAACTTGGCATCAGAAGCTGTATTTAAATATAGGACAGCATACTTTTAATTGATTTGCATATGTGAAAATATGTCTCAAAGTAATTTTTTTGGAACAAAAATTTCTTTGCATAGGGGGAATATGCAAAATATAGAAGACTCCTTTCAACGGGGTAGATATGAGATTTATGCCATGACAGATGTTGGGCGAAGCAGCATCTCAAGTTTGAACTTACTCTATGTAAATTATGAGACTTTCAGAGGCGGAAGCAAGAGACACAGTGATGTTTAATGTCATGTGCATCTGGAACTAGATCTCCTGCATAGAAAGATGGCAATGAGGGGCTGGAAAGACGGCTCAGAGGTTAAGATTATATACTGCTCTTGCAGAGGATCCAAGTTCAGTTTCTCACACCCTTGTCTGGTAGCTCACGACTGCCTGTAACCCAGCTTTTGGGAATTCAACGCCCTCTTCTGGCCTGTGTGGGCATCTGCGCTCATGTGTATATACTCACATTCAGATGCACATATACTTAAAAAATCTTAAAGAAGAAAAATGTCAACGAGTATTCGTAATTTTTGCTTAGCATTCTGGTCCCTTAAGAGGAAAGGAATTATGCCATTGTATATATAACTCTGCCCGAAAGATACCAGAAACTCTTAATTGCGCATGATTTACTTTATAGATCACTTTTCTGGGTTATTTTCACTTCTTTGTCCTGCTAACCGTGGGTAATATGTTGTTCTGGTTTAGTGCATTAATTCATATTTTTCATCTCTGTGACAAAATGCCTGACAGAATCAGCTTATGGGAGGAATAAAGAGTTCATGTTGATTGACAGTTAGAGGGGCCATAGTCCATTGAGGTGGGCAAAGCCTGACAGGAGTATGAGCAGCTGGTCACATTAGGTTCACAGCCAGGAAACAGAGAGATGGACATGAGTGCTCAGCTTGCTCTCTCCTTTTTTTTTTTTAATCCAATCTGGGACCCCAGCCTAAGGGCTGATGTCGCCCACGTTTAGAGTGGGTTTTCCCTGTCAACCTTAAGACTTTCCTGGAAATACCTCATAGTTGTGCCTAGAGGTGTGTTTCCGTTGCAACTGTAAATCAAATCAAACTGACAGGTAAGGTTAATCGTCACAGGTAAGTGAGGAAGTTGGGTTTAGATAGTGTAAGGGCTAGAGCCTGTGTTGGGTGTGTAAGGCCCTCAGTTCAGTCCCCAGCATGGTGAACAGTCCCACAAGCAAACAAGAAAAATAAAGCAGGAGCGGGTGACAGAAAGCTACAAAGAGAACAGAACCTACATGCTTGCCCGATGCCCACGGGCTGTGCAAACATAGGCAACTGTCTTAACTGTATACTTAGGAAGTCTTCAGGTGGATTTTAAACTTCCCTGTATATATAGATGGACCATGTTTGAAAAGGAGAAATCTACAAAGACTGGGCTTTCCTTCCCTGGCAATTACAGCAAAGCTCCTGGAATCGATACCTCTCTCCTCTGGAGCTTGGATTAAATAAACCCACAGCGAGAAGGAGAAGGTGCGAGGCATGGGGATGTGGGGTTTGCTTTTAGAATACTAATCAGAGTTAGGGTGTTGTGAAAAAAAAGCTTGCAATTTTACAATGTCTCAGCATCTGCTATGTGTAGAAGCTCTTGCTTATACCAGAGGCAGGGCTCACTCACCTTGATGTGAATTCCAGTTGTATTTTACTTGGATTGCTTAAGCTAGTGACCCAAGACACACATTTAAAAGCCTCTCTCCCACTAGCAGCTTAAGTCCATGGCTTTCATGTAGCCCCATGTGAAAAATTTACTCAAGCCCCTGCCTCTGAATTTAGTAATCCCACCCCACCCTGATTCCTTTAGATTTTATTGCTGTCTCTCATCCTCCCTCTCTCTCCTCTTTCTCTCCTTTCTCCCTCTGGTTCTCCATTCTTCCTTCTTTTGACCCAGGAGCAGAGGCATATACTTCAGATATACCGGGTTTTTCATGCCCAGGATCTGTAAGTAAAAATTACTTGGAGATACACCACACTTGAGCCTTCCATTTAATGAACCAGGGGCTGTCCCAAGTGGGTCTTATCTGGTTTCTGAGGAAGAGCACAAGGTTGGGCACCACCACTAGAGGTGTTGAAGTTGCATCAACTGGGTACAGGTTAGACAATGACCACAAAGGCATCTGCCAGGGTGAGCAAGTTTCCCACATGAGAGGCTCCTGGTGGCAGGTCAGATGGACATTAGACCATCCACCAGGGAAGAAGTGTGGGAAGGACACACAACGATTGCACACCACCATGGCCCCTCCCTCTTCATTTCCTATTAAGTGAGGGTCACTGGCTGGCTGCTCTGGTCCTGGAAATCCAGGTTAGCTGGGGGTACGGAAAGTATACAGCTTCATCATGCATTATTTATATTTCTGTCACCCAAGTACTCCCAGAAAGCAATTGGGTTAATTCACACACTGTCTGTCACCGAACAATTCTAAGGTAGAATTTTCTCATAAACTGTGGAGAGTTCTTAATTAGTAATTAGAAAATGATTATACCTTGTAAAAACACATTTTCTTGATTATATTGATGTGACTATGCAATTACGTTTCAAATTAGTTTGAACAATGTTTAATGCAAGAATTGTCATTCTGGTCCAACCTGCAGGACCAGGTTAGGTTGGGGGTCAGCTCAGCAGGAACACATGGCTCCTGGTCTTGGTAAGGCTTCTTACTGTTCTGGGGTTGTTTGCAATCCATGGACACTGACGAGGGCTTAGCATCATTACACGATCTCAACACTGAAACTGCGAACTGAGAACTGGTTGGTTAATAGATTTTGTTGTTCTTATTAATATTATTATGCATATATGTGTCTTGCCTACTGGTAGGACTGTGCATTATGTGCGTCTATATTTGGAGGTTAGGAGAGAGCGTCAGATTCTCTAGGATTGGACTTACAAATGATTGTGAGCCACCATGTGGGTGCTGGGAACTGAATCCTGGTCCTCTGGAAGAGCAGTCAAATGCTCTTAGCTGTGGAACCATATCTCCAGTTCTAGCTTTTATATCTTAATATTAAATGTAATTTAATACTATTTAATCCTATTCTAGTACATTTGTATATGACTATTATTATATGTGTTATTGAATAACAGTGCCTGTATCAGGTGGCTTACAGCTGCCTGTGACTCCAGGAGATGCAACACCCTCTTTTGAGTCGCTGCAGGCACCCACACACACATAAATAAAAGAAAATCTTTTAAATAAGAGAGCATATTGTAGGATACATTTATGTTGATCAGGCTAAGAAGGAAAATTAATAACAATTAGTAATAAAACAAACAGTTCCAAAATACAGTAATTAGAAGGAACACAGTTGTGGACAGTTGATGAAGAGTTTCCTGTAGTGATGCTTTGTGTGTGTGTATGTGTGTGTGTGTGTGTGGTTTAGACAGGGTCTCACCACATAGCCCTGGTTGGTTTGGAATTCACAGTCCTCCTGCCTCATGAAAAGTGCTGGGATTGTAGGCAAGTGCTGCTGTACTCAAACTCCAAATAGTGATGCTTTGGAGAATGAAAAAGAATGCAATCTGGATGGGGGATATTGGGACAATGAATTTCAGTGGTATCATTTAGGACAAAATGGGATAAGTGGTAAGTTCAACCATTGATCTTTCTAGGTGTATAGAAAGGAGACATATTGGCTCAGTACCCCCAAGACCAAGTTCTCAGCACAAAGGAGATTGATTTGCCCCAGAGGGACAGAGGCAGGGAAAAGAGACAAAGATAGGAGATAGAGGCTGATGGAGAAGAGGAAGGGAATAAGGGAGGGGGAGGAGGGGTATTTGTCCCAGAGTGGGACAAAGGACTGCCCTTTGAAAGAGAGGAGACAGACATGGCACATAGGAAGGAAACGGCTGTTTATAAAGATACAAGGGGAAATCCTGTGTTGGGGATGAGGTGTTTAATTTTAATTGAGCATGTTACTTAGGTAAGTCAAAAGAGGCTCTTGATTGCTGGCTCTTGATTTCAATACTTTGATAGCTGGACTTTGATAGTTGGCCTGAGGAGGAAGAAGAAATGACCAATTAAGGTAATAGATCTTGGTGGCTAGCTTTAGGAATGTAATCTGCTTTTAGCAATGCAGAGGGAATTGGGGAGAAGGGTAAACCCTGCTAGAGCCATGCTCAATGTGCTCCAGCTAGCCAGAGTCCCTTCATGTGTGATGCTTGACTTGTGCTGCAGAGGCTCACCTATACTCCTGGGAACAAGCACTATCTACACCTTACTATGGATGCTTACTGGTGCTTGCATGGTCCCTCTCTCCCAGGCTCCTTAGAGGATGGGTACCTGCGATCCACAAGACCCAGCCCTAAAGCATCAGAAATACCAGGAGAAAACCCCACGGCTGAGGGGCCAAGGGTCAACAGTGGGGAGTAGATGGCCCTCAAAGCTGCACTTCTTTGGGACTAGACCCCATACCTGTCTCAGCCTCTTACAAGGATGCGTCAGCTGATACAATAATGCCAGAGTGGTATTTGGATTAATTTTAATTTTTATTGTGTATATTTGACTTATATAAGGACATTTTCATCCATATATATAATTTATGTTGAGTGTAATTTCCTTCCCATGTCTCACTACCCTCCTTCATTATTTATTTACTTGTTTGTTTATTTGTTTACTTTTGACACTGTAAAGAGCTATCAGGAAAACGCTTTGAGTTGTAAAAGGGCCAAAACACTTTTCTCAAGCCAGACCTGTGCCAACGTATTTAAATGAATTGTCCACTATAGTAGCCACAGGCAACTATTTAAATCCAGTAAAATAAATTAAATGATAAGGCCTGTTCCTTAAGGGTTGATGTCTTTACAAGTCCTCAGTAGTTACATGGTCCTAATGGATGCCTTACTGAACAACATGATGTATGCAGACTATCTCCCTCATCTTAGACATTCCATGACATACTATTAATTTAAACAAACCACATGTCTTTAGGCAAAATTAAAAAAAATCACAATTAGTCATTTTCTTCCACAAAAATTCCCTCTTTACTACCAGGTGTGTCCAACCTATGGCCTAAGCATTCGTGGAGGCTGTGACTGTGACAAGATCTTAAGCATACTTAAAACATTATGAGACTATGTGATTTCTTAAAATAACTCTATTGTGTGCAAACTTTGTAGATGACAAAGTTGTGTCTCAAAGTCAAAAGGTTGGACACATTTAGATGATCACACACTGTCAAAAGATTGTGAAATGCTTTCATGCACTTAATTACTAGGCTTTTGAAAGAGGGGGGAGGGCAAGGACATGCTATGGTGTGTGTTTGGGTAAAAGCCAACTGGGGAGTCAGTTCGCCCCTCTTCTGTGGCATCCTGGGGTCAAACTCAGGTTCTCAGGTTTGTACAGAAAGTGTGTGTTTTTACTTGATGAGCCTCCTCACCAGCCAAACCACTAAGCTTTAATCAGATTTCTACTATATGCAGAGGACAACAATGAAGAAAATAGAAAGGATGTGTTGTGGCGTAACACCTTCAGAGAACTCACAGACTCTTAAAAGCAAAATAGAAGAGTCTATACAGTCAGCCAGCACCTGCATGAGAAACTCACCCAAGTCATGCAGCTCCAAGACTTGCTGTTCCTGGCTCTTTAAGCGCAAAAACCACATCTTGGGTTGACACACTTCAGTTAACAAGAACAGTTAGCAAGAAATGGAACTATGGAAGCCAAAAGGCAAGGTTAGTACTTTCAGGAACTTTCCCAGCTGAGTCCTGGGACCGTTGGCTCAGCCTTTGTTCCTGTTTTGGCACATGGACTAGGTCTTTGTTCTCAGTTTGGCAGGCGTTGCTGCCTACCTGCTGGGTTCTGAGGCCACATGGCATCGGTTGTGCTAAGGACTGGGACCTGGTGCAGATATGCATGGTGTTTTTATCTGATCAAATTAAATCCTGGGATTTTCTTCTTTTCACATGACTGAGCCTTCTAATTGGGAGATCAACTAATTTATCGAGTTTCCTCACATAGGGAGATCCGGAAATAACAACTACAGCACAAAACATACTAGGATAAAGGAGGAGCAGGGCCTCACTGGTCACTGCTGAGGAGACTTATGTCATTGTTTGTCATGGGTTTCCTGCTTCTGTATTCTGGAATACTGTCATCTTGGTGACGTCAGGGCTCCGAGGAGATGATCTGATGTTTGTTTAAGACAGCACACCCGAGTGTAACTTCAAGAGAAACAGATACAGAAAAGTTATAAGAAGAATAATATTCAGGATGAAGCAATTAGCAAATGACAAACAGTGCCAGGTGTCGTCACAAAGATGTGGTAAATCATGGGTTAGGTGGGCTTTCAATGACGAAGAAATAGAGTCATATCCCATTACCCGTTTAGACACCTATTTTGACTTTTCTGCTCAGTACGCAACCAAACTTGACTCTCCTTCGAAGAGTCGGCTGTTTGCAGCATGGAGAGATTATGGCACTAAAATAGCCCGCAGTGTGGGGGATTTACCTGGGATTTGAGGGCATTAGTTAGGAAAGCTAGGGTTAAAAGGAAGACGGAGTTCCTTAGGGAAGGACAACCTATTCTCCAATTCTCAAGGGCTTTTTTTTTTCTTCCTTCCTTTCTTTCTTTTTTTTTTGGCTAGGTGGAACCCCGTTGTACCGAGGCTTGTCTGTAAGGTGACACCGGAAAGGGATGGGTCTTGCTGTGCCAGCTCTTTTCCCCACCTCCGTGGGAGATCAATATGCCCGTGATTTAAAAACCAGTACTATCTGTTCTCAAAGCTAAGCTATCCACATTATTGATTTCCCATGGGTTCTGGGCTTGGTTTCCTGAGAGCTTGTCGTCTGTGGTGGCTGTGATGCTTCTCTCTGACTGCTGAGGTGAGCTGTGACTTCCATGTCACTAAGTGCATCGGGCCTTCTTTGGTCTACGTCTCCACCCCCCTTGTCAGGCAGCCTTCGGCACCTAATTTCACCCTTATCTCTCAGTGGTCCCAATGTCGTTGACATCATTTTGACAATGTCCTTCTTGACTGGGGCTTCATGACTATCATCATGTCTGGAGCTGGGGTATTGCCTCTTCTCTGATTCCTCCGTCCATTTTCTTTGCTACAAGTTAGGTGTGCATCAGGAAGGTGGCTCCACAGTAAAGGCTTGCTGCTGAGCCCAACAACCTCAGTTTAAGCCCTGGGACCCTCATGGTGGAAGAGGAAAACCAATTCTTTCCAATGTCCTCTCACTTCCATATATGTGCCTGCTCTCAGAAAATAGACAAATAGTAAAAGTTAGAATGTATGAGATTTACTTAGTGTCCTGGAGTTCAATCTCTGCACCTTGACTACCTGCCTCCTGTGCCGCCAGTGTCCCAACCTCATTTTGATAGCTGTATGTCACTCATTCATTTTTTTAATTGATGAACTCTTTTGATTTTTAACCTGAAGTGAAAATTTAAGGGTTCTTTGGAGAGTCAATTGTGTTGGATGGTGCAAACACATGAAGGAGTGTTTTCCTGAAGTGGACACAGGTGAAAGACTAAGGCAGACTCGTGAAGGAACGTTTCCCTGAAGCAGACACAGGAGAAAGGATGTTCTGCTAAAGCAAGCATGTAATTGGGCACGGGATGAAGGATTCTTTGCTAACAACACGCATGCCTTGGTTTGCTTTATACTGTGTAGTTGAGCTGCATTTGTCGGGACTCTATAGAGAGAATTGGCGCCAAAAAACTTAGGTGGTGTGCTGTAGTTTCTTGTCTCTTCTGTGGTTCGGGCTGATTGGCAGAGTGATGTCAGCTGAGATGGACACAGCCAGACCGGTGGAGGTCACATGATGTTTGGAGAGTGTATAAAAGGACTTGACAGACTGAGAAGGAGCTGAGCTTGGCTTGCTTATAGAGTTAGCCGTGTAAAGCTTGTGGGTCCCTCCTGCTGACTCTGCCGAGGCTGAGGCCTGGCTGTCTCCGCTGTGTAGTGCCACTGCTGCTGATTTGTGTTTGCTGTCCTAGCTCTACCGAACTGGACTGCTGGTGTATCCGTGAAGTGTTTGCAAGCAGATGGAGCTGCTGCTGCTGACCTGTGAACTGAAGTGCTGATTTGCAGACAACACAGACAGGAGTTGCCCCGAAGCAAAGAACCTTCCTAAACAGGCCCACTCCTCCCCCTACTCCCCACCGCCATCCTTTCTTTCCCATTACCTCTGGTGGGTGGTGGGCTGAAGTTACATTAGTACATATATGTTAAGCATTATTCTGGGCTATGAGGTTTCAATGGAGACCAATATAGGCTTAAAGTAATTGCCTGAGGCCAAGTGTGGTGGAGCATATCTTTAATCCCAGCACTCTGGAGGCAGAGGTAGGTACATCTCTATGAGTTTGAGGCCAGCCTGGTCTACAGAGCAAGCTCCAGGACTACCAGGGTGCAGAGAGTACAGAGAAACATTGTCTCAATAAACAAACAAACAAACAAACAAACCAAAAAAATCCTACTTGATCTGGTGGTGAGAGTCAAGGCAAAAACAACAACTAAAGAAAGTTATAATGCTTTGACAATGGTTTTAAGGGCAAGTCTTTATTAAGATGTTTTTTGTTTTTTTTGTTTTGTTTTGTTTTTGGTTTTTGTTTTTTGCCATGAAGAGACACCATGACCATGGCAAGTTTTATAAAGGTAAACATTTAATTGGGGCTGGCTTATGGTTCAGAGGTTTATTCCATTGTCATATGGTAGGAAGCATGGTGGAATTCAGGCAGACATGGTGCTGGAGAGGTAGCTGAGAGTTAGTTCTCCATCCTGTTCTGCAGGCAGCAGGCAGAGAGGAGAGACTGGGCCTAGTTGGAGCTTCTGAAACGTCAGAGCTCCCCCTCCCTCCCCTCGCTGCCTCCACCCAGTGACACACTTCCTTTAACAAAGCCACACTGGCTCCAACAAGACCACACCGCCTAATAGTACCACCTCCTCGTGACCTATCTCATTCGAATCTCAGAGCCTATGGGAGTGTTGGGAGGTCATTCCTGTTCAAACCACTACAGGCATAAGAGAAAAATAAAGGGAAAAGTGTGAGCTTGAGAGCCTGAAAGCAGAGCCAGGGCAGTCAAGGACACTGTCCTGGTTAGTTGTTATTGTCAATTTCACAAAACCGAGAGTAACCTGGGAAGAGGACACTGCCACTGAAGAATTACCGCTATCTGACTGGCCTGTGGGCATGTCCGTGAGAGGCTGTCTTGATGACTGATGTGAGAGGGCCCAGCCCACTGTGGGCAGTGCTATCCCTAGGCAGGCAGGCCTGGGCTAGATCAGAAATCTAGCTGAGTAAGCTAGACAGTAAGCCAGTAAGCAGCTTTCCTCTCTGACTTCTGCTGTAGTTCCTGCCCTGATTTCAGTGATGGATTGTGACCTTTGAGTGTAAACAGAAATAAACCTTTACCTCTCAATGGTGTTTGCCACAGAAACAGAAAGCAAACCCAAGAATCTGATGGCATAAAATCTAAGGAAGGAGGCCATGGAGCCACTTCTACAATCAACCCAAAAGCCAATAGGATAAAAAGGAAGTGGGCATATTGAGAAACAAGGAGATGGGTCAGGTCACACAGGACCTTATGAGCCATGGTGTGAACTTGGCTTTTATTTGGAATGAGACAAGAAGCTATTTGAGGGTTTGGAGTAAGTAGGGGAATGAGTCGGTTTGTATTTTAGAAGGATCCTCTTGACTTCTATAAAATACTGTTGGGAATGGGCAAAGATGGAAGCAGAAAACTTTAGGATATTCTTGAAATGGTGCACATGGAGAATATGGTTGCTTGGGCCAGTGGTACATTCTTGGGGACAGAAAGACTGGTGGGTCCTGAAATATACCCTTTTCACTCTAACATGTCTATTTCTTAGGATAGGGGCTGTCTTAGTTAGGGTTTTACTGCTGTGAACAGGCACCATGACCAAGGCAACTCTTATAAGGACAACATTTAATTGGGGTTGGCTTACAGGCTCAGAGGTTCGGTCCATTATCATCAAGGTGGGAGCATGGCAACATCCAGGCAGGCTTGGTGCAGAAGAAGCTGAGAGTTCTACATCTTCATCTGAAGGCTGCTATTGGAAGATTGGCTTCCAGACACCTTGGATGAGGATCTTTTTTTTTTTTAATTAGGTATTTTCTTTATTTACATGCCAATTTCTCCTTTCCAAAAACCAACCAACCAACCAACCAAAAACAACAAGAACAAACTTCTGTTGCCTTCCCCATCCCCATGCCTGCCACCCCACCCTCTCCCACTTATTGGCCCTGGCATTCCCCTACACTGGGGCACAGGACCTTCACAGGGCTGAGGACCTCTCCTCCTATTGATGATCAGCTTTGCAATCCTCTACTATACACATGCTGCCAAAACAGTCAGTCCCACCATGTATAGTCCTTGGTTGGCGGTTGGGTCCCTGGGAGCTCTGAGGGTACTAGTTAGTTCATATTGTTGTTCATCCTAAGGGGCTGCAAACCCTTCAGCTCCATAGAACCTTTCTCTAACTCCTTCATTGGGGACCATGTACTCAGTTCAATGGATGACTGTGAGCCTCTACATCTGTAATTGTCAGGTACTGTCAGAGCCTCTCAGGAGATAGCTATATTTAGACTGGCTTGTCCTTCCTTTAGTCTCTGCTCCATAGTTAATCTCTGCAATTCCTTCCATGGGTATTTGATTCCCCCTTTTAAGAAGGAATAAAATGTACACCTTTTGGTCTTCCTTCTTCTTAAATTTCTTGTGGTTTGTGAGTTGTTCTTCCTGTATTTTGAACTTCTGGGCTAATAACCACTTATCAGAGAGTGCATACCATGTGTGTTCTTTTATGATTGTGTTACCTCACTCAGGATGATACTCTCCAGATCCATTGGATGAGGATCTTAAAGCTCATACCCACAATGACACACCTACTCCAAAAGGCCACACCTACTCCAACAGGGCCACACCTTTCTAATAGTGCCACCCCCTGGCCCAAGCTTATACAAATCACCACAGGGGCTTCACTTGGACTGTTCTCAATGCCATAATACTCTCTTAAAATTCACTCTATTTTCTATTATTATTGTGTATGTGTGAACGCAGATGCATGTGTGCCCCAGAGTGAGTGTGAAGGTCTGAGGACTACTCTTGGGAGTCAGTTCTCTCCTTTCACCCTGGTCGTCAGGCTCCTATGGTAAGCGGTTCTACCCACTGAGCCATCTTACCAGCCCTACACTGCTTATCTGTTTTGATTTACATAAGGTGAAGGTCACGCAAGTGAAGAATGAAGTTTGATGAGTTGTGGCACATAAATGCACATAAATGAGACCATTGCTGCAATTAAACCGTGGACCATCTCTTCATGCCCTGGATCCCAGCGCCCACTATGTTCCACAGGCTCCATGGTGCACCTGTGTGGAGACAGATCCATGTCTCATCACCACAGATTTGTTTGGCTTTTCTAAGCTGTCATTAAGTACAATTACAAAATACATACTCTTTTAGAAGTGTGTGAAGACACATAGATCTGGACATTTGTCATTTGGATTGTTTCTAAGTATATAACTCAGCATCACTCAGCTACTTAGTGTCACAGTGTTGCTCAGCCATAGGACTTCCTAGTTCTAAAACACTCCTGATGTCCTAAAGAGACTCTTCCTATTAATAAGTCTCTCTCATAGCCTTAAGTCTCCATCCCTTCTTCCAGCCCTTCCCACTACTAATCTTTTAGTTTCTATGAATTTATCCATGCCTGTCACCAAGGCAGTTTCCTATCATATGTTGCCTTCCATTCCTGCTTTTCTCATGAAGGATAACTATTCTGAGGTCCACACACATGTTGCATGTATTAAAGCTTTCTCCTCACATTTGGGAAAGAAGTAAAGATCATTATTTCAGTATGTGATATAATGGGAGACACAAGTCCATGACCTTCCCCTCCCCCCCAAGTAATTTTAGATTCCCAGGAGTCTCTATGAAAAGGTCAATACTTTATATAGATGGAAAAATATGACTCCAGAATAAGACAGTAAGTATCTGAATCAGTGTCCGAGACAGTAGGCATCTATTCAGTGAAGAAAAACAAAGGGCGATTTATTTCCTTCTCTTGGTAAGATGTGTTGTATAAGTCTACACAACTTGGGGTGGGGGTGGGGTGACTCAGTAGGTAAAGCTGCTACCAAACCAGACAGCCTAAGCCTGATCTTTGAGTCCACATGGTAGGAGGAGAGAGCTGAACCCTGACTGTTGCCCTCTGACCCCACCTGTGCCTCATGGTGTTTGCAGACTCACAAAGAGAATGAATGAGTGGAATTAAAAAGTTTGAAAAAATATAGAGGGGACAGAGAGGTGGCCCAGCAGATGTGCTGCATCCCGTGTTTCCAGAGGACCTGGGTATGATTCCTTGGACACACATGACAGCTTACAACTCTCTGTAACTCATGTTGCAGGAGATTTGATGCCCTCTTCTGGCCTGCAAGGGTACTGTAGACTCATGATTCACAGATATACATGTAGGTAAAACCAACCAACCAACTAACCAACCAGACAGACAACCAACCAACTAGCTCACTCATACACATAAAATAAAATAATTAAAGGATGAAGCTATTAAGTCTGGTGGCATGCAGCCTGTGGATGTCTGAGTGAGAAATGACCCTCATAGTGTCATATTTGAACCTTTGGTTCCTCAATGATAGTACAGTTTGGGAAAGTTTGGGAGCTGTGGCCTTGCTGGAGGAAGTACAGTCCTAGGTTTGGGGTACTTAGAGAGTTTAAATCTCTGAGCCACTTCTGTTTTCTTTCTGCTTCATGCTCATGGTAAAGGATGTGAGGTCTCAGTTTCCTGCTCTGGCTGCCGTGCCTGCTGCTTGCCTCCCTGCCATGACAGACACTTATCCTTCTAGCACTGTGAGCCCAAATAAAACCTGCCTTCTTTAGATTGTTTTGGTTACAGTGTTTTATCCCAGCAAGATAAAAGTAACTCAGACATATCTGCAATCCCAGTCTTTTGGAAGTAGAGACAGGAGGACTAGAAAGTCATGTCTAGATTGGTCATGTGGTTAGTCTTAGGCCAGGCCTGGGATACATGAGAGCCTGTATTAATATTAATACAAGAGTTAATATTTGGGGAAAGTTTGACTTGTCCCCCAACCCTACCAAAAAAAGTTTCAGGCTTTGATCTGTATAGAGAAATCTAAGTAAGGCAACACAAATTTCTGAAGAAGCTCATGTATGTAACTCATTGATACTTATCTCCTTTGCGGATGGAGTTTAGTAAGGTAATTGTCTAATATGAACAAGGACCCTGTGACACACACACACACACACACACACACACACACAGTGAGAGAGAGAGAGAGAGAGAGAGAGAGAGAGAGAGAGAGAGAGAGAAGCAAATTCCCTGTGACATACACACTTAAGTATACACATAGACACACAGACACAGAAAGACAGATAAAGACAGACAGACAGACAGGCAGGCAAGCAGGCAGGCAGATATATCTATCTATAGATAGATAGATAGATAGATAGATAGATAGATAGAGTAAGAAAGCAGGCTCAGACCTGTCTAAATCAGTCACTGGGTACATCTGTGTTTGATTTTTCAGTGCTTAAATTGATTGTGGTAAAGAACCAAGAAGCCTGAGTTTTGGTGTAGCACAGACATCTAATAAACAATGATCAAAGTTTTTACTTAGAGTAAATGATACAAAAACAGGTCAAGAGGTCCCCCAGACATCACTGCTGCCATTATCCTCAAGTCCAATTTTAAAGCAGTACAACATGGCCTCTTTCAGGAGAACAAGCTTTGCAGTAATTAATGTTGCTCAAAAATCAATTATATCTCCAATTAAACCCCAGTTTACAAGTTTTTTTTTAACTTAAATTACAATGTTGAAGAGAGGCTGGGATATGTAGTTTAGTGGTATACCATTATCCTAGCATATATTAGAGCACAGGTTCCATTCCCATCAACAACCTCCAACACACACACACACACACACACACACACACACACACACACACACATCCATACCATTACCAGGTCAGAATCAAGGAAAAACAAGGGTAGCTGGGGTAGTCAATGCCCTAGAGGCCATAGGGCATGAACACAGTAAATCATGGGGTTGGAAATTATGGGTCAATGGAAACTGCTGGATCTGTAGTCTCTCAGGTTTTTTAAGACTATACCAGCTCCATAGAGAGGCCTTCTGGGCCCCTTTCATAGGAGGGGATCCTAAAACCCCCAGAATCAGAATTCTGGAGGGAACCTGGTTTACAGAGTGAGTTTCTGTCCCTGTTTCTTCTTTTACGACCTGTGGGTTAGAATTTGGGCCACGTGAGGCTGTGGAGGAACATGAACAGTTCTGGTCTTCTGCCAAGGAGAGTGGAGGGAGATCTATTTGGTGTAGACTGGATCTATTTGGTGTAGACTGCGGCTGGCACCAGCTGCCCTTCTTCCTGTGTTTGTCTCTACATTTGGCACTTCAGTTCGTGGAGTATGACTGTCACTCTGAGAGGCTTGCTCTCCTCAGACGTAAGCACTTTGTGAGGGGGTGAGCCAGCTCTGCCTGCCATCCAAAATTTGGGATGCTCTCCTAGGACTGCTTTGGGATCAGAGAATCCCTGTTGACGTGGGGAACTTTAGCCTTTACCATAGAACTTAGCTGGTGTGTGAGTGCCCAATGATGGTATCTTAGTGTCTGGTGCTATGAGTAGGGCTGAGAAAACACGAGGAGTGTTACATTGGCCTCTCCTTCTGCCAGGCACTGCTGGCTGTCTTTGAAGCCATTGAAAGACTGGAATCCAGTTTGCTTTTATTTTTTCCTTCTTTCCTTTCTTCCTGCCATCTATCCATCCACCTACCCACCCA
>JADRCD010180785.1:0-21835 GCA_019843815.1 Montemys delectorum
AAAAAAAAAAAAAAAAAAAAAAGATAAAGCTGGAAAATCCTCACTAACCTAAATAGGAAAAAAAATTTTTGTGAGAAAACACAAATAGTTAGAAATATAAAAACAGCACTGTAACAATGCCCCAAGGTTAAAAGGGTCATAAGAGAAGATGAATAATCACACACCAGCAAACTGAACAACTAAGCAGACAAGCTCCCAGAACCCCAACCCCTGATGGGAGTACAGGCTGTAAGGTTTAGACAATATGGTGCCAGTGTGGACGTCTAGAGTGGCTCAGTTATGATGGCCACCGGATGTCCCAGAACCACGAGTGATGGCTACCACCAGATGTCCCAGAACCACAGGTGGGCAATAAGGTGCAGCTTCTCATGTATCCAGTCTGGCCAGAAGTCACTTCTGAGTGACTCTCTACAAAATGCCTTTGGGCCGTTGGCACCTGGTCTTGTTCCAAATAAAGAGTGTTGAGATGCCAATGGCCATGAACGTCTTTAATCTCCCAGCCCCACAATTCACTGCCTCTGATTCCAACTCTAAGAAGGAATCATTAATGGGTATAAAAATCAAGTAGACCAGTAATTGGCAAAACTCTCCACAGGAAAACTCAAGACTGTACCAGATGTCTTTACTGGCCACATCTCTCTGAAGATTTAAAGACTATTCCCCAAAAATAGAAGATGGGAGAACATTTTCGGACTCTCAAGACCATAATTCTTTGATTCCAAAGCCAGGAAGAGATACGGGAGAAGCAAGCCATGTTCATTGCTAATGAGATGATGCAAAAGCCCTTTTCTCCCAAAATGGGAGAAAAATCTTACCTTGTTTTGAACATTACACAAGACATCACAAGGCACTCTATAAAAAAAAAAGTCTATGTGTCAAATAAAAATTTAAATTACTTTTTAAAAGCACTAGCAAACTGAATCCAATAGATTGTATGACATTAGAAGAACCATACCTTGTGGCCAAGTAGATTCACCCTTTAGAGCCACAGATAGAATTTTTAAATCCCATGGTCTGTAGACATAGAAAATCTATTTGAAAACATCCAACCAAGCTCTCACCCAAAACTCTCAGCAGCCTGGACGCAGAATGAATTTAACCACAACCCAACAAAAGCACACAGAGAAAGCAGATAGCCAGTGTCCTGTTCAGTGATGAGAAACTGAGGAGAGACTCAGCACCTTCACTCAAGGCCTGGCCAGTCAGGAAAGACAAGAACATGTCTTAGAGGTTGGAGAAAGAAATAAAATAACACCTTCCGCAGATGGCATACTCTCACAAATCAGTGACCCTAAAACCAGAGAGGCCGGCCAGAGGGAGGCGCTCTGCTGTTGCTGCCCTCTGTGTGTGTGTGGATCCAGCTGGGAGCTGTCTATTTCACCCACTGGCCTATCTGTTGCCTTCCTGTTTAGTGGGGCCCCCTAAGATTTCTCCCATCTACAGTGGCATGTCAACTGGTGGTGTCCTTGGTCAGATCTTCTTTGAGTAGTCAATTGTTGAGACTTCTTTGGTGTATGTTCCCTGTCACATCTAGAAGAAACAATCTCACAACGGACTTTCTTGGTCCTGTGGCTCCTATACTCTGGCTACCCCATCTTCTAAGATGTTTCTTGAGCTTAGATGGAGGGGTTCTGTTGTAGATGTATCAATTAGAGCTGGGTACCTATGATAAGTTATTTTCTATATATTTCCAGTGATGGCTTTCTGTGATAGTCTCTGTCTGCTTTATAAAGAAAGGAGTTCGTGCTACGTATCCGGTGTGTATTTAGGGTGTGTATTTAGAATGCCGTTAGGAATTATTCCGGTTTAGAAAAGCGGCGATAGTACACTCTCCTCAGAGATCTGTGACCTCACTAGCTATGGGTCATTGATTAGGTTTCACTCCTACTGAGGAGGCCTTCTGTCCAATTAGACAGCTGTTGGTTACCACCGCCATGTGAGTACCACTATTGCTCCTTTAGGGCTATCCTGCTGTACTGGTCGTCCTGTGGTTCATAGGCGTCATAGCCGGTTGGGCTGTTGATTACTCGCCTCCCTCCGCAGCCAGTTTAGCATCTTCTGGTAGCTAAAGCTATTCCTCAGGAAGGAGGCTTTCAAGTTGATCCTTTGATTCTGGTGTCCCAAATGCATGACATCTTCAGAAATGGGGATCTTCCCTTTGATTTTTGGGAAGCAAGCAAGAACAACAGCAATTGCCTAGAATGCTCTTAGAGTCTCTCGGAGACTCAACAACTCAACAACCAACAACGCAAAAGGTTTTTCCCTACCTGGGTCTTAGTCTATGGACTACACGGTGGTTACCATGCTCTTTGCATATGCCGGGTTAAGCCGCGCCCCATCCTGGTGCTTGAGTCTGGAGTCCCTCACGTGGGCCGTGTGAACAGTCTTAGTTAGCATCTGCAGATCCTTTTAAGAGCATATGCCAGGTTAAGCCCCGCCCCATCCTGGTGCTTGAGTCTGGAGTCCCTCGCGTGGGCCGTGTGAGCAGTCTTAGTTAGCATCTGCAGATCCTTTTATTTTTTCTTCCTCCCTGGAGATGCCTGCACCTCTCTTTAATATCCCACGGCAGTAAGAACAAAGATGGACAATAGGTAGATTTTTCTCCACTTTAAGATGGCTAATCTCTTTGACCTAAGGGGTGGAGAGGTACGAAGATGCAATTAGACATGACAGGAAGCTGAAAAATGGGATGGCAAAGACAAAAATTATTTTTTTAGACTAATACTTCAACTTAATGAACGCAGGACTAGATGGATTTCAAAAGTTTTGCATGTAGTTATTATTATTATTTCCACAATTACTATTTTTATAAGCCATCAAAGCCATGGCAGTACTCACCCACACAAACACACTTGTCTACTTTGCCATTTATTGCTTCGATTTTATATTCACAAACAAATATGTTTAGATCTAGGTAATGCCACTGTGATTTGCTTGGTACTACATGATAATGTGCAATGTGCAATACTCCCATTGCTCAAGCCAACAGTCAATGATGGCCACGCTCTTGTGGCTTTCGAGTTCATATGCAAATTAGAATTTTATGCAAAAGTGCTGGTTTTACTCTTATTTTTACATTAGTGGAAGCTGATGTCAGTCAGTTGCAGGTAAACAATTACTTCTGTTTTCTATCCCCCAGCCTGAACAAACTATAGCATTTTCATTATGTAAGACTTCCCGTCTATATTTCAATTTAAAAAAAAAAAAAAAAAAACAACCCTATATAACCCTTTTCTTAAACAAAACACCCAGTGTGTAAATGAAGAAGGAAATTTAATTTAGTCAAATCTATAGATGCAGTTCAGCGACGTGCCTCACCGGAAAGAGTGTTTCCACCGCACGGTTGCCGAGGGATATCAAAGTCTCAGATGTTTCTTTATCTTGTGTCTCCCTTCATTCCACCTGTGCTTTAGAAACAACATCATTCCCAGCCTCACAAATTCACTTCAGAACGTTCCTTAATCCCGCACCAGGATCTGTTCGTGATCTACGAAGGAGGGTCTCTTCTTTGCATTCAAGTGTTCTCATCGAGGGTTTTCTGCATTTTCTTTTTTAAAAACTGCCTTCCATGGAGATGGGTTTCAGCTGATTGTTCACAATCATGGAGTGATTCAGGCCTTTGACACATTCTTTACCAGATCAACTGACCTCTGAGAAACGCACTTGCATTCTCAGGGGGAAGGGAACCTGATAACTCCTGTGAAGATACTGCTGCCTGTGTCCTGGACCCTACCTGTCCTTGGGGGTAGGAGGTGAGGTGGATTGGAGTCAATGACACAGATTCTGGGAGTAGGTGCGATACCATGCTGCAAGCTCCTGTAATACCCTCCACCCGCACCCCATTGGTCCCAAGAAAGCAGCTCTTCTAAACAGCATTTCCTGATTGGCTGGCATTGTCTGTGTCGGCAATCCTTGGTTTCTCAGGCAGTCCTCAATTAGGTCCTCTGCCAGAGATGCTTTTGCGGCTGTGTGGCCCCCAGCGTTTACACGGAGGAGGCCCGGCTGTTCTTGCTACAGATGTCAGTTTTTACAAACTTTCCTGACTGATCTCATGCATAAGGCCCGATTTTCACTGAGAATCCTGTTGTAATGGGAGCGACCGTGGCAGCCCAGCTTTTCAGTGTTCAAGAAGTTCTAGATTCTTCTGTGGTTGCATCTTGGTCTTTATTTCTTTCCAATTTTGGAATTTTCTTCTGTAATGGGAATGTTCTTTTTCTGGTGAACTTTTTCAGCAGCACCTTTATCTCCTTTAGGAGTTATCTCAGAAACCATGGGCAGTGGGTCAGGTCCAAGGCTGGAGCTGCACACACGCACGGGGAACAGACAGGAAGCATGCCACTCGGAATGACAGGGTCTCATACTTAGCCCTGGCTGTTCTGGAATATACTTTGTAGACCAGGCAAGCCTCAAATCATAGAGATCCTCCTGCCTCTGCCTCTACCTCCCAAGTGCCACTATATCTGGCCTCCTTAATTTAAAAAAAAAAAAAAAGAATATTTTCACATAAAGAACTAATAATTGAATATCTAGGTGTTTAACCTTATTTAACCATTTACAATGCATAGACCAAATAAAACACAGCAGTGATAAGCAAGGGTAAATGTATGTGTTTTGTTTTTTTTGGTTTTGCAAAGACAGAAAATAAAATATTCTAGGGGTTGAAAAGATGGCTCAGCACTTCAGAGCACTTCTTGCTCTCGCAGAGGACCTGATCTGATTCCCAGCACCCACACAGTGAGTGGCTCACCAACCAGACAGAATACAGTGCCCTCTCCTCTCCCCTCAAGTACCAGGCACAGATATGGTGCACACACATACAAGCAGGCAAAACAGGCATTAAAAATAATAAAAACTAAAATAAGAATTTGAAAGACTCAGATATTTTACTATGTATGGCCTGGTTCTTGGGATGTGGGTAGCTGTTTTCTAGAACAGTGCGCAGAGCCTTGTTTCTGTACCCAGCGTCTGATAAGGGTGAACTATCATTGGCCATAGGATTTAAATGGTTACTGTGAACAGATTCTCAATGCATAACCACTTAAATAAGCCACTTTGTCATGGTCCCCTCCTATAATACATGGCCGGACTCATGCCACTATGTAAGGGTTTCTGCACTTGAGGGAAGCTGCATTTCCATGATCCTGGAGTGGGTCTGAGAGCACTCTCTGGAGCACTCTGTATGGGAACTGCTCCTTGGCTGTTTGGTAGAATTCCTGGTCAAACTATCTGCTCCTGGCATCTGTGCCACGCTGAGCAGAGCAGCACCTGAGTCCTCTATGCTATTCCTCAGTGGTTTATGGTCACTTAGATTCACTCTTTAAGGTCTGCCAGCTTCCACTTTCAGAGGGAATTGTCTGGTTTTTGGCTTTTTTTTTTTTTTTTTTAAGAGTTTCCTGTTGTCGTTGGGTTATCTCTGCCTCCCTTCCTCCTCTTTCCTGCCCACTTCTTCCTTCTCCCTCTTTTAATAGCTTTTTGTTTCTGAGACAGGATCTCCATTTGTAGCCCAAGCTAGCCTCCAACTCAACACCCCCTTCTCAGCCGCTTACGTGTTAGGATCACAGTGGTTAGCCACCACACCCAGCTTCGTGTTTTGCTACTTTCTACTATTTGGATTTTCTGAGACAGGGTCTCATGTAGCCCTATGCTAGCTCCAAGTCTCTATATAGTCGGGGATGATCTTGAACACCTGAACCTCTTGCCTCTGTATCCCCAGTGCTAGACTCACAGGCCTGTGCTGAAGCCCTCCTATATTCATAGTTGTGTGCCATTTAATCCTCAGCACAGTCTACCTGTGCCTTCCAGGCTGCCCCCAGTGCCTGCCCCAAGTCAATCCTTTAGTCTGTTTTTATTTTAAGTTGTGTATTTGGGTGTTCATCGTACATGTATGTGTGTGCACATGTTTGCAGTGCCCTCAGAGACCTGAAGATTGAAGGGACTGAGAGCTGTGAGCTGCCACAAGGGTGCTAAGAATTGAGCCTGGCTTCTCTGAGAGGACAGCCAGTGCACTTAAACACTGAGACATCTCTCCAGCCCCATTATAGTCTGTTTGTAATGTTCTATGGAACCCAGGAGATGTGTCTGTCTCTTATGTGCTGTATAATAGCATGGCTCTGTACTCAAATCAATAGGCTTTTGTGTTTGCTGATTTGCTCACCAAGGTTGGACATTTAGTCTCCAATCCAAGGATTCATTCTCCTCTAAATTCTGGAGTGCAGTTGTTTTAATGAAACACTTGTCATAAACCCAGAATTATCTGTAAAGAAGAATCTCAGTTGAGAAAACACCTCTATCTGTTGCCTGTAGGCAAGTCTAGATGGCATGTTCTGGGTCAATGATTGATGTGGGAGGGCCCAGCTCACTGCAGACAGTGACACTCTCAGGCAGATGGTCCTGGGTTTAATAAGAAAGTAGGCTGGAGCTGGGCAGTGGTGGTGCCCGCCTTTAATCCCAGCACTTGGGAGGTAGAGACAGGTGGATTTCTGAGTTCGAGGCCAGCCTGGTCTACAGAGTGAGTTCCAGGACAGCCAGGGATACACAGAAAAACCCTGCCCCCCAAAAAAGAAAGAAAGAAAGAAAGAAAGAAAGAAAGAAAGAAAGAAAGGAAGGAAGGAAGAAAGCAGGCTGAGCAAGCTGTAAGGACCAGGTCAGTGAGCAGTTTTCTCCCATGGTCTCTGCTTCAGTTCTGCCTCTGGGTTCTTGTCTTCAGTGGACTGTGACTGAGACTATGTAAGCCAAATAAACCCTTCCCCCTAAATTGTTTTTTTGGGCCTTTATCAGAGTGACATAAGCCCACTGTATCCCCACAGCACCAGTGTTTGGATACTGCATTCAACTATGCATTTGGTAGGTCTATTTTTTGATAGCCTTGGGTTTCTGTAGCACCCTAACCCCTGAGAATCCACAGATGCTCCAGGTCATCTGTAAACTGCTCTCACTATTGCAGCCTAGGCATGCCTTGTCACCATGACTCTGTTCTCTGTCACACACATAATGAAGGCAAGTACACAAGTGGATGTTAAATTGTGATGCCTAGGGAAAGTGACAGGGGAAAGGTTTGCACATAATCGAGACACTGACTTGTCCAATTGTTCCCTACCCACAACGGTTGGCTCCACGGGTGTAGAACTCAGGAGTACTGTTGATGTCTCTCCCTCCAGCAACTGAGAATCTTTTACACTTCCTCACAATCAGAAAGTCGTTTAGAAAAATCACCTTGTGATTAGCAACTCTGTGAAAAAATAAAGATTTGTGGCAGCATTTCTTGCTATCATATTCCATGTGTACTTATATTAGTTCTTTCAGGTGTGTGTGTGTGTGTGTGAGAGAGAGAGAGAGAGAGAGAGAGAGAGACAGACAGACAGACAGACAGACAGCTCAAAGCTGTGCCTGCAACTGTGCCTGTACACAGAGGCCCAACGTGGTCAGGTATCCTGCCTCATCATTCTATGTGATATTCTTTTCAAATAAACATGGAGCTAAGGTTAGCCAGCCAGCCCCAGAGATCCTCCTATCTCCACCCTTCACAGCTCTGGAGTTAAACCTGGCTTTTGACACGAATGCCGAGGACTTGAACTCAGAGCCTCATGCTTAAGAGAAAGCATCCTTACTCATTGAGTCACCTCTAGCTCCAGTGAGCCTTAAGACACGCCTGCATTCCCTCCATGGAGCTTTTCCACAGCAGCCAATCTCTCTGAGAGAGTCTCAGGTGAGTGCTGCAGGCCACAAGCATGAATTCCACACCTGTCCATGTGACTCCTTGAAAGTGCCCTGTACCCTCTGTTCCCCACTGAGCTCTCCTCAGGCATTCACCTTCCCTGGCCATGGGTGCCAGAATGTCTGTAGAAATGTCCTGGGCATTCCCAAACTTCCTGCTCCCCTCACTGGGGTGCAAACTGCAGGGGGTAGATTTTCTGTTGGAGGTTTGCTTGTTCTAACCTTGCCAAGGAAAGAGAAAGAGATCTAGCCTGAGCAATAACAGGGATGGGGTGGGGGAGGGGAGAGCAGCACCTTGGCCACCTCAAGGAGAGAGGACTGAGGGTACAGGATCACTGGGGAATGCTTTGAGACATTTTTCAGGACTAGGGTGTGGCTCTGTGGCAGATGTTTGCCTTCTGTGCTGGTGGTCGCCATCCCACTCAGTGTCACTGAAAAATACAAGCAAGAAGTTGGAGAGAGACCCTGGTCTCCATCCCTAGAAACCACATAGCAATGTAAGTTTGTCATCCCAGCTGGGGTGACAGAGACAGTAAGATCCCCGAGACTCCCTGGCCAGTCAGCACAGCCTATTTAGTGAGCTCCATGTCTCAGTGAGAGATTGTGTCTCAAACCAACAAAACAGACTGCGCCTGAGGAAGGATACTGGTCACAGGGGCACACATGTCCACACACAGCACACAAACACCAATGAATAACACATCTGAAAAAATTCTTACTCTCAAGAATAGGAAACAATACAAAATTTCAAATCAAATTAAGGTTCAGTTCAAGCAAACATCAAGGAAACAACATTGACCTTAGATCAACAGTAAGGATGATGATGTTTGAGGCTTCTCAGTGGGACAGAATTATTTACAAGTTATAAACTTTTTAAGATGTTACCAAAATTCTGTGGCATGCATTGTTGTTGAAAGCCAGATCCTCGTCTACCAGGGGCACTGACACTACCAACCTATTTGCTCGCCTGTTCCATAGGCACCTGGACTAATTCAGTCTGCAGGTAGGCGGGGCCACATGCCTGGCCTGGACCAATGGACTGTGATACTAAAATGCACAGAAGAGTGGGCGCAGTGTAAGCTTGGGTCTTCCGGAAATGCTGGTATGTGGATTTCCAAGTTGGAGCTTCTTCAGGCTCATTGTTAGCAAAACATGAAACACAGCTGGTAACCAACAGCCCCCGGCTTCAGTGGCTTAAGGACAAGGCTTGCTTCTTATTCGCTTATATACCCAGTGAGGGTGTTGCTCACTCCATGCCAAGATGATCTTGGTGATGTGCCAAGAGTCACATCAAATGAGGTTCACTGTAGCATTACTGTGATGGTATAATTTTTACAACACCCTAAATGTCAGAAACTAGGAGCTAGCGAAGCAAATTACAGCCCACGATAGAATACTGTAATAAATACTTTACAACCAAGAGGAGTGATATATTGAAGATCTTTAGAGGCAGTCGGGGAATTTTTTCCCAATAAAATATTGAGTGAGAAAGGCACATGATGTGATCACATTAAAAAAAAAACAAAAAAAAAAAAAACCAACCAAACAAACAAAAAACAACTGATGGGCTCACAGAAGAGGGAGTGGTGAGAACCAGAGAGTGCTCCAGATGAATGATGAAGCCCATGGGGGCTGGGGGGTGCATGCAAGGGGCGGCAGTGGACTGCTGAGAGGTTCTCTTTCATGCACTACAGAAAAGCAAAAACTGTTTTCCAAAGCCTTGGGGCCAGCGGTGTGGGTAAGCAAGGACTACTAGCTTCAGGCAGACCCTGTTGAGCAAGAGGCCTGCTGGGTGAAGTCACTGAGCGGGCCCAGTGCCAGCATAACCCTTCTTCCTTTCTTTCCCCCAGCAATGATCTCAGGTTGCAGCCTTGCTACCATGGTTGAAGGTGGATAAACAGAGGAGTGCCACTAACCACGCGGAGTGGATGGACGTCCGAAAGCCTTTTCATACTGGCTCACAAAGATCTTAGGCGTGGGTTCTGAGATGTGCCATAAAACGGCTCAGAGAACTCGGACTGCACGTCCCCAGGAGTTTGAAAACCCTGCCAGACCTGGGTTGTCCAGGAACATGGTGTGCTGAGGGAGGCTGTTGGCTTACAGACAAACAGGACATTTTCTAAATGATCAGAGCCCGTTCCAGGAAAAAGTCTGGGGAGTGGAGGTAGGGTGGATTGTAGCACTTTCAGAAATGGCCAACAGGTTGACCAAAGCACTCTCCCTGTCTCAGTCACAGTGACAAGCTCCCGAGATCCCACTGCTACCTGAGGAGCCCCTGCAGCTATGAGGCTCTTCCTTCACCTTCCTGCATCACAGTCACCATAGTAAGCATCCATGTCTCTGGGGTGGAACACTCCTGTGGAGACGCTGAGAAGCCTGTGTAGAACCCTGTGAATGCCTCAGCAGCTATAGGTTCCTAAGGATCTCTGATTTCACTGAGTAGCGAGGGGAATAGTAGTCTACTAGATAGTAATATAAGTGCAAAGAGCAGCCACTGTGAGCACTTGCTGCACTTGCAGAGGACCTGAGTCCAGCTCTTAGGATCCACAGTCGATAGCTTATAATGCCTGTAATTCCAACCACAGTATCTGACATCCTCCCAGACACATAGACCCGCACACAATTATATACATATATGCATGTGTATTAGTCAGGGTTTCTATTCCTGCACAAACATCATAACCAAGAAGCAAGTTAGGGAGGAAAGGGTTTATTTAGCTTACTTCCACATGGCTGTGTATCACCAAAGGACATCAGGACTGGAACTCAAGCAGGTCAGAAAGCAGGAGCTGATGCAGAGGCCATGGAGAGATGTTCCTTACTGGCTTGCTTCTCCTGGCTTGCTCAGCCTGCTCTCTTATGGAACTCAAGACTTCCAGCCCAGGATGGCACCACCCACAAGGGGCCCTACCCCCTTGATCACTGATTGAGAAAATGCCCCACAGCTGGATCTCCTGGAGGCACTTCCCCAACTGAAGCTCCCTTCTCTGTGATAACGCCAGCCTGTGTCAAGTTGACACACAAAACCAGCCACTACAGCATGTAAATAATTAAAAACAAAATAACTCTTTAAAAAGGAGAGAAATGACTCCTTAATCGCATTTAGGACATGGAAGGCATCTGAGAAAGAAAAAGAACAAAGGTAACAGGAGAAGAAGCAGCAGTGGAACTGAGTTAGACTCTGCATAAATCAACATTTCCCATTTGTTACGGTATGATAGATTTCTATTTGGCACACCCTGGATGGATTATCTTAGTCCCTGGGAATCGCGTGCATCCAGTGGTAATAGAGGCTACCATTCAAAGGATGATAGATTCAAACTACAGGGCTAAGAAAGCCATGGGGACCTGGGCAGGACAGTGAGATTGAGCTGAACCCTCAATGACAAGAAATTCTGTGCAGTTCAACCAAGAATGCAGCTTGAACACAGTCTGCACATGGTTTACATGGTTTCTGGTTGGAAAGAGGTTCCTGGAAATGAGGAAGGTGACACTTAAACACCCCTTGATTCACTGTCTTATGCTATGTGATAAAGAAGGGTGCTGGCCCAAGAGGTGCTCATCCCAGGAGATCCAGGTTCTCTGACTACGGAGATATTGGAGGAAGCTTTTTGTCTCCATTTATCAGATTAGCCTTCATCAAGCAATAAGCTTCTTGGGTCCGTCACATCATCAAGTTAGCCCTTGCAGAAATGGATGCCAAGACAGTTTGAAATGCAGAAGATCCCAAGGAACACTTGGGAGGAGTTGACAGGAGACAAGTTATTCAGAGAGGGCAGTCTTCCCAACAGGAACCAGCAGAGATGGAGAGCAGAGAGTAAGTATGGGCACCTCATCAGGCACAGCAAAGAAAGAATCCTCACTGCTCAGTAGGAAGCCTGGTGCAGAGACACATCTGGGCAGAGACGACCAGACTCTGTCATCAGTGGTGTCTGAGGAGGCATAGTTGGACCCTATCTAAGAAGGATGCGACCTCAAACTGACTGTTGCAGAGGAATGTAGCAGCCAACTGAACTCTTTATGGTTGACCAGTTTGCCCCAGCAAAGAGCCAAACACTAGGACTCTGTGGTTACCTCATGGGACCTACTTTGCTTATTTGTCATCAAAGTGGAAACTGATATTGCTTGCAAAATCTGGGGAAGGTGTTGACTCAGAAAGATCATGGTAATAAGAATTTCATCCGAGTTCTCTGTGCAGATAGAGCTCTAGGGGTGTTTGGTAGCTTGGCAGACATCAAGGATGAGGGAGGCTTAGCCTCTGGTCCAGACTGTGGTTGTGCTGATGCCTGGAAAAGAGAAGGTCCCATCCCACTGGAGCTAACGACCTGCCTGTGCTGCAGCATCCAAAAGACTGCCTGCTTCTGAATAGAAGGCAGGCATGCATGCACAGGTGCAAGCTTCCTCCCTGGAATGCAGCTCGTTGTGTGTGCCTGTGTCCTGTGACCTGTGTCCTGCAAATCCCATGGGACATGTGACCCAAGGAACCCTCTGTCCTCTGATTCTGAGCCAGGAGTCTCACCTTCTGCAAAGAAAGTATCTTTTACCATATTTGCAAAAGACAGATTAACCTGCACGCAGGAAACCACTGGAAGTTTCTTTAGCTTGCAAGCACAGTAAGAATCTCAGCTCCTATTAAGTCAGAATCCCTGGAAGGGTGAGCTGAGAGCTATATGAAGTCAGCATCATAATTATGGGTTGCCAGGTTCAGCCAACTGGAGGTCAGTGACGCAGTTAGGTCTATAACAGTGGTGTCTATACTGACTGAGCAGGCACCGAAATTTTCAGGACCGTCCCTAGGCAATACAGGTAGTAACAACTATTTGCATAGAATTTATAGTGGGCGTTACGGACAATTAAGGAATTATTTTTGAGCCTATGAGATTATGTAAGTTTTAAAAGTTTACATTGTAGCATGTGTGTGTGTGTGTGTGTGTGTGCATGTGTGCGCATGAGCAAACACATCATGGTACATATGTGAAGGTCAGAGGACAAGCTATGATTCAGTTCTCTTTTACTTCCATGTGGGTTCCAGGAATCGAACTCAGGTAGTCCAGCTTGGCAGCAAGCAGCTTTACTTGCTAAGCTTTCTCCTCAGCCCGTGCCATCACATAATATGGAACATTATCAGCACACAGTTTGTTAGCTGTGGAAGATCCTGGAGCCATCAGAGCGTCAAGGCAGAGAACATGACTCTTCTAGCAGGGTTACCTGGACCATAAAGGGCATGGGATGAATCTGTCCCTAGGGAGACTGAGCTCCAAGAAAGGGGGTCACCAGGCAGGGCTTCTCTCCACTGTGGGGTATTGTCAGGCTCCATTTCCTGAGTCACACTGGGGGAAATGGTGAGGTCCGGGACACAAGACCGCCTCAGTAACCTGGCTGTAAATCACCAATATTTGTTTTAACTTAGGAACAGTGAAGGGTTGTCCTGGGGCCTCATTTCCAGGGTTATTTATAGGCTTCGTAAGACAGCTTAATGGGATAGATCACATCTTAATGCGGCAAAGCTCCTGGTCATAGGAGAGTCTGTCACAGAGGCCAGTGTCTCTATCACTGTGAACCAGATGAGCACAGGTGGTAGCTGATATGTACTTTCATAGAGATCTGTTTCCCGGATATCAGACACAGAAGGACCACAGCCCCCACAAGCACACTGCCTGATCCTGGCCACAGCTCAGACCCAGCATCCCTGGTCCATGTACTCCTCATTTCAGACCCATCATTCTCCATCACTTTCCTCCGCTGATGCAGCAGTGGCCTTCCGAAATTTCCACTCACAAACACTATGTATCACAGCAGGTTATAACTGCCAGGCTGATCTCACACGTGGCTTTGGAAAGGTGGTGAGCTCATCGCTGACCTTGAGCTGTACTACAGAGCTATAGTAATAAAAACCAAATGGCACTGGCATAAAAACAGACAAGTGTGGATCAATGGAATTGAACCGAAGATCTAATGTAAATCCACACGCGTATGGACACCTGATTTGTTTTTAGTTTTTTGTTTTTGTTTTTATTTTTTACAAAGATGCCATAAATACACACTGGAAAAAAAGAAAGCATCTTCAACAAATGGTGCTGGTCTAACTGAATGTTGATATGTAGAAGAAAGCAAATAGATCCAGATCTATCACCCTGCACAGAGCTGAAATCCAAGAGGCTCTAAGACCTCAACATAAAACCACACACACTGAAGCCAGCAGAAGAGAAAGTGGGGAATAGCCTTGAACTCATTGGCACAGGAAACAACTTCCTGAACAGAACACACTTAACACAGCCACAAAGAAGGGCAATGGTATGTCAATGGTATACATGGATTGGCTTATATATTGGCTATAAAGTAAAGTATAATCATGCTACAATAGACAGACCTAGAGAGGCTAAGCAACAAAGGAGGGCTCAAGCTGGGATGGATGGAAAGAGAACAGATTTCAGGGTGGACCGGCAGTGGGTGGGGATGGGAACAAGAGAGAACAGGTCGGGGAATGGGGCAGGAGAGTAATTGGAGAGACAACTGGAATCGGGGAGTCATTTTGGGGGTGAGGTAAAAACCTAGTGCAATGGAAACTTCCAGGACTCTACAGGGGTGACTTTAGTGGAAACTCTTGGAAATGGGGGACATGGAGCCTGAACTGGCCATCTTCCCCAGGCAGGCAAGGCTTCTAGTTGATGGACTGAGAAACCAATCCAGCCATCAAGCCTTCCTGCTTGGAACAAGAATCCTAGGATAGAACCAAACATGGACAACAAAACAAACAAGCAATAATAATAAAAATAAAAGTTAAAAAGTCAGCAATTCCTAATGATACTCGGCTATACTTGTAGACTAGAGCCTAGAATAATTGTCATCAGAGAGGTTTCATCCAGCAACTGATGGGAGCAGATGCAGACCCACAGCCAAACGTTAGGTGGAGTTCAGGGAATCCTGAGGGAAAATGAGGAAGAAGAGGAGGAGGAAGAGGAGGAGGAGGAGGAAGAGGAAGAAGAAGAGGAAGAAAGTTTGTCAGAGTCAGAAAGGTCAGGGATACCATAAAAAAATTACTCACAGAATCAATTAAGCAGGGCTCATAGGGTTCATAGAGACTGAGCAACAAGCAGAGAGCCTGCACACATGTTATTGTTGCATAGCTTGGTCTTCTTATGGGACTCCTAACAGTGGGGGTGGGAGCTGTCTCTGACTCTAGAGTGAAAATCACTGGGTTCTTTGGAGACTCAGTTAGGTTAGTTTTGCTAGGGCGCACAGGTAAAAGAATGTTTTGCTAAAGCAGACACAAGTGAAAGGATGTTTTGCTATAGCAAATGCGTGAAAGGATGCATTATGTTTAGAAGGAATATTAATATGACCCCACAGACAGCGGGAGCTGGAACGTTGCTCCGCCTTGCTACTACTCATTGCTGGGGATGAGCATGTATTGGTTCACCTTACACTGTGTTGCTGAGCTTGGCCTGTGGAGTCTTCTTAGAGAGAAACTCACCAAAAAACGTCTAGTGAGATTCCGAGGCTTCTGGCTGCTTCCATGGACTCAGGCTGGTTGGCAAGCCTCTCAGGTTCTTCTGGATTGAACTGCCCTTGCTGATTTGTGTGTGCTTCTGCTGAGTGGACAGGATTGCAGCCTCTGTTTTGTGTTTGGTGTTTGTTAGAGGACTGGTCTGAGTACAATGAAGAATGGAGTCACTGCAAAGAACTATTTCTATACAGGTCCAATCCCCCTGTATCCCAATGACCTTTCTTTCTTTTCCATTACCTCTAGTGGGTGGTGGGCTAGAGGGGAGGTTGACCCCTTGTTAAAATAGGTTGTGAAAAATATATGCCTATAGATCCTTTTACCTGTTTGGGGGACCCTTTCCCTCGTACTGGATTGCCTCATCCAGCCTTAACATGAGGGGATGTGTCTAGTCTTCCTGCAACATGATATACCATGTTTGGTTGATGTCCCTGGGAAGCCTGCTCTTTTCTGAAGGGAAACTGAAGAATGAATCTGGGGAAGAAGGGAGGTGGGGAGGAGAACTGAGAGGAGAGGTGGGAGGGAAAACTGTAGTCTGGATATAATGTATGAGAGAAGAAAAAAATTTAGGTGGTGGTTATAGTGCACGCCTTTAATCCTAGCATTTGGGAGGCAGAGTCAGGGGATTTCTGAGTTCAAGGGCAGCCTGGTCTACAAAGCAAGTTCCAGGACAGTCAGGGCTACACAGAGAAACCCTATCTGAAAAAGAGAAAAAGAAAAGAAGAAAAGAAAAAGAATGTTGGTGTCTTAAGCTGTGCCAATAGGGCAGCTGGTGAAGCACTTGCCTTACAAGTGGGAAGACCCAGGGTAGGCACTGAGGTGCACATTTGTGATCCCAGGACTGGTGAGGGTAGAGGCAGAGAGGTGTAGATAGAGACAGAGAGGCAGAGGCAGACAGATCTCTAGGGCTCCCTGGCTAGCCAGCTAGCCAGCCTAGCCTGCTTGTAGACTAGCAGAGATCCTATGCTAAAAAACCCAAAGAAAACAAAACCAGGAAGAAATTATCAAGGTGGTCAATGCTGAGGACCACCACCTCTGTCTGCATGCATACATATATGCATGTGCACCCCATATAGGAGCATGCACATACCTGTGTGCACATACATTGAGAACCAAGTATCCCATCTCAGAATCCCCAGTCAGGAGGTCCCAAGCCCTGTCCCTTGCTCTCTATATACCAGCTACTCCCTGGTGCTTAGCTTGGCAAGGCTGCTCCTCAGCCAACCTGTAATCCAAGGCACATTTCCCTGAGGGGCCTGTTTCTTGATGTGGGGCCAGAGCTCTACACAAAAAAAGAAACCTTCCTTTCTCCTTGTGTATGTGTATGGGGGGAGGGGGGAAGGGCCTTCAGAAGATGACTAGAACATTAGCGACCAAAAGTCCAAAATTAGAAAAAAAAAAAATAACTGCAATATTGGCCACTGTCCCAAGAATTTGTGTTTCATGATCTTGGTTTAAATAGCACTGATACTTCCTTTTAATGGATTTTTTTTTTATTCGTAGCTAATGATAGATTTATGTGTTTGATTGTGTTTCTCCAACCTCATCATCTTGATAGAATACTTTCCTAGCAGGGACATGACATGAGTATGGTCCTCTGCTTCTCACCTGAAGTGTGCCATCCTAGTTGGCTCACATATAAGCCTTGGTATATCTAGCCCCCACAGAGCTAAGAGTCTGAATACTTCAGATCCCCAGCACATACTGTTCCATAAGCACACACACCATTCTCCCTCCCAAAGTAAGAAATGTTGACAGGAATATAAGACAACTCTGCCCCTAGGAGAGAGTAAGACTGTGTCTCATGAAATAAAATGTGCAGTCCCATGTGGTCCAGCCTGGAGGTTCCTGGGCATTCATTGGAGATCTGATACAGATAAAGCTCTACACATGAGTGGTTACAGAACCTTCTAATAGTAATAGCAAAAGGTTAAAAACCATGTGTTTCAATGACTGCACTGTTCAGCAAATGATGGTGTGAGCATCCATGACAAGCAGCTAGCCACAAGGAATAACTAGTATATCAAACAGCTTGGGTGAGCCTGGAAGGATTCATTCTGAGCAAAAGCAATGCTCAAAAATTGGCATAATA
The DNA here is from genome assembly GCA_019843815.1 of Montemys delectorum. NCBI lineage: Eukaryota > Metazoa > Chordata > Mammalia > Rodentia > Muridae > Montemys > Montemys delectorum. Next base: position 17,310 of record JADRCD010180785.1, read on the forward strand.
TCCCTTCTTTTTCTGTTTCACTCTTCAAATGGACATGAGCTGCTTTGCTTCTTGTCAGGACCCAGGGGCCAGTCATGTGTTTCAGGCAGTTAGCTCCCTTCTCCCAAGATTAGCAATGATGTCAGGAGGGTGCTAGAGAGGAGACCTGGGTCCTGGCAGCGCATGTTCTCTAGCAATGTTTCAGTCATGTTGGAGCTCTACTGAGTGGCTGGGGTCTCTCATCCTCTCTACCCATGATATTGATTAGTTGGCAAGATTCCAATAGAATTTTTAAATTAAGATATTCTAAAACATGTCTGCAAAGCACAAGGAATTTGCACAGAAAACCCTCCATGAAGGGCCTGTGGCCACCCAGTTGCACATAGCTCCATAAGCATGAAGGTCTAGCTCAGCAGGGTGTGTGTGGTCAGCTTCTCTGAAGGTTGGGAAGCTATAACAGAGAAAGGAAAACCAGGAGGAAAGCAGGCTTCCCCATAGTCCCCAACCTCGCAAGTACTGGGACAGGGACCTCCAACACATGAAGCACTGTGGGCTCCTGAAAAGTCTTCACAGCATGTTGACAGAATGTGCTAGAGTTGGACAAGACCAGGTTGGATGATGAAAATTCCCTCTGTTACAAGGAGAACATGTTAGGAAGCAAAGAATGGAACCAAGACTGGCTGTGTCCTCAGTATGGACCAGTTCACAGTAGCTGCAGGCCAGCTCTACTCAGGCAAGTCTCTTGTTACCTGCAGCTCCATGGACCTGGGTTCTCTCAGGTGGAGGTTTAAAAGGACCTGGAATATAAGAGGGGCCGAGAAACAAAGGAATGGAGCCAAGTAGCGTTCGTATCAAGGCTTCAATTTACTTAGAAATATTTTGAGGATTTATAGGCACAGGTAAAAACTGAAACCAAATCTCCAGGTACAAGATATATGCATAACATAAACACTGTAGCAGACATTAGATGCCAAAGTTTCTAGCAACCCAAAGTCCCCAGGCAGGTAGGCGTGTTTGCAGCTTGGTGTGATTTCCAGGTTGCTCTTCTTCAAAGGCAAACTATCAGTCTGTAGTGGGCTATTGTTCTTGCTCTGCAGGTGGCTGCCTCTAAGCACAGGCTGCCAGAGTCCCTGGCAGAGCTGAGGCAGGGGAAGGAGAGGCAACACTTGCCATTCAGGAAACTTATCTTCTTGGCACAGACAGCAAACAGTGGTCTCTGTTCTTCTAAGCAAAAGTAATTTTCTCCTCCCTCAGGTAACAGTGATCTCAACGCATCCAGACAACAGAGGTTCCTCAGCTCATACAGGTACCTGGCATCAATTGCTCTCAGCAAAAATGGTGTCAGTACGGTTCATGTAAGATTCCTAGATCACATGGGTAAGAGAGGGCTCAAGTCTCTCAGGTAACTATGCCACACATCCCCCAGGTTTGTTACCTACCTGTCTCAGATGCCTAAGTAACATTTGTCTCTGAGGCCCTAGATTACAGCCCTCCAAATCCCCAGGTAACAGTGCTCTCAGCTCCTTTAGGTGACAACTCTCAGACCCCTCAGGAAACAATGTTCTCAGAAAACAAGGTAACAGTGTGCTCATGTTGCCTGGTTACGGTGTTCACAAATGCCCAGATACTAACAGCATCACTATTCCAGGTCACAATGCTCTCAGATGCCCCAGGTAATAACAGTCTGTTTTCCCTGGAAACAGTGGTCTGAGAATAGCAAGGTAACAATGTTATTGGTTGTCCATGCTGTTGTGCTCTCAGATCACACAGATAACAGTGGTATTAGATCTCCACCCCCCTCCCTCCAGGGGAATAACTGTCTTCATATCCAATGAAGTATCAGTGCTCTAAGACATCCCCAGGTATCGATGCTTTCAGGTCCCCAGGTGACCAGTGGTGTGTGCCCATGTGCCATGGGTCTCCAATCCCCTGGGTTACAATGGTCTAAGATCTTCTAGGTAATACTTGACTTCACAGCTGATTCAACAATGCTTTTAGATTCCCAGTTTATAATGCTCTCAAATTCTCATGTAACAATCTTTAAATATGCCAAGTAACAATGTCGATCCTCTAGGTTACAATGGTTTCAGTTTCCCCAAGTAACGATGGTCTAAGGTCCTACAAAATGGTCTCAGATCACCCAAGTGACAATGGCTTAACATCATCCAGGTTCTAAAGCTCTCAATTCCCAAGTTACAACGTTCTCAGATACCCCGAGGTGACAAGGTAAACTTCCAGGTTTAAACCTGACTTGTAACCCTTCCAGGTAACAATTGTCTTCACAGCCAAGGGAATAATGTTCTAAGACCCTCAGCTTACAATACTCTCAAATCCCAAGGTAACAATGGCCTCCTATCTGACAGGACTTTCAGATCCCCAAGGGTCTTGATCCCCTAGGTTACAATCTTCTCAGAATCTCCAGGCAGTGATAGTCTTGATCAGCAGGTAAAAATCTCATATACCCCACCCCACCTCAGGTCACAATGCTCTCTGGTCTTCCAGGTAAAAATGGTCTTGTTTCCCCCCAGGTTACAATGTTATCAAATCCTCCATGTTTCAATGGTGTCAGATTCCCAGGAAACAGTATGGTCTTCATATCCAAGGTTACAATACTCTCAGATCACTCATGTTACAGTGCTCTTAAATTCACAGGTAGCAATTGTCTGAGATGTCCCAGGTAGCAATGCTTTCAAATCTTCCAGGGAGCACTATCCTGATCCATAGGTAAAAGGAGTTTCATATCACCCAGTTTCATATCTGAGAATATTCTCTTTCTCCTCAGGTACCCATGTTCTCATATCTGCCGAGGAAGAATGGTCTTGATGCTCTGGATTACTTGGATCCCCCAGGAATAATATTCTTAGATGCCCAAGGCAATCTTGATCTCCCAGGTAACAATCTTCTCAGATGCCCCAGGTAGCAAGTTCTCATATGACCCAGTTAGCAATACAGTTGATCATTCAGGATACAATGTTCACAGATTAGCCAGGTAATAATGGGCTTAATGCCCCAGGTAACAATGCTTCCAGATCAGCCAGATAATGATGGTCTCATCTCCCAGAGTACAATGCTTTCAGATATCCCAAGTAACTATGGTCTTGATACTCTATGGTGACTATTCTCAGATTATAATGTTCTCAGATCCTCCAGGTGACAATGCTCTCAGATGTCCCAGGTAAGGATGATCAATGATCGTGATCTCCAGGAAACAGTAGTATTGATTCACCAGGTTACAATGTTCTCAGATCCCACAGGTAGAAGTAGAATTCATGTACCAAGAAAAAAATGCTCTCAAATGCCCAAGGTAACAATGGTCTTTATATACCAGGCTACACTGTTCTTAGATCATTCAAGTTAACAATGGTCTACAATGCTCTCAACAGTCTTAATGTCCCAGCTAAGAACAGTCTTGATTTTCAGGGTTATAATGTTTTCAAATTATGACATTTTCAGACCTTCTAGGTTAAAAAATTATCAGATTCCCCAGGTTATAAATTTTTGATTTACCAGGTAACAATGGTCTTGAACCCCCAGATTACAATGTCCTCAGATTCCCCTACATAACATTGGTTTCATATCCCCCAGGTAAAAATGGTTTCTGGTTCCCCAGGTAACAATTTTATCAAATTTCCCAGGTAGCAGTGGTCTCAAGAGCCCCACATAATGTTCCATATGCTCAAAGTCACAATGGTTTTGATCCTCCTGCTAGCAATGGTCTATATTTCCCCAGGTTACAATGTTTTCAGATCTCCTAGGTAATAGTGCTCTCAGAGCAGCCAGGCGATAATAGTCGTGTTCCCTTCAGATAACAATGCTATCAGACACCACCAGTAACAATATCTTAATCTAACCCCAGGTAGAAGAGTCTTGATACCACAGCTTATAATGTTCTAGACTTCCCCAAGTGTTGGTGTTCTCATATTCTCCAAGGGATGGTTACAATGCTCTCATGTGTTCCAGGTAACAATTATCTCAATGCCTCTATGTTCTTAGATCTTCCAGGTGACAACACTCTCAGATGCCCCTGGCAAGAATGATCTTGATCCCCAGGTAACAATGGTCTAGATTTCCAGGTTACAGTGTTCTCAGATCATCAGAGTAACAAGGCTCTTAGATGACACACACACACACACACACACACACACATACACACACACACACACAAATGGTCTTGAGCCCCCAGTAACAATGATCCCCCAGGAAGCAATTACTTTGATCTCCAAGTAACAACTGTCTTGATTTTCCAGGTTACAGCAGTCTCAGATTGCTGTGGTAACAATGTTCTCATATGTCTCCCTCAACCAAGGTTTTGATTCATCTGGTTACAATCCTTTCAGACCTGTCAGGTAACAAAGCTCTGAAATGAAACACTGGGCTTGATCCCCTGGGTTACAATGTTCTGACATCGGCTACATAACAATGTCCAGATGTCACAAGTAACAATTTTCTCAGATCAGCCAGTGAGGAATGGTCTTCATCTCCCCCTGACCTCCACCACTAACACACACACACACACACACACACACACACACACACACACACACACA
>JADRCD010180785.1:21845-32493 GCA_019843815.1 Montemys delectorum
ACACACACACACACACACACACACACACACACACACACACACACACAAGAGTGCTCTAAAATTCCCCAGGCAGAAGTGATGTTGATCTCCCAAGTAAGAGTGTCCTCAATCCTCCAGGTTCTAATCTCTCAGATGCCCGAAGTAAGAAGGGTCCTGTGCTCTCTGACCTTTACGACTGCAGGATTCTCAGGTGCCCCAGGTAACAATGTCTTGATTCCCCGGACACTCCAGGAAACAAATATCTAAACTTCCCAGGTAACAAGGGTCTTTATTCACAGGTAATAATGATTTTTGACTACTCACATAAAAATGGTCTTCATATCCTAGGTTACAAAATTGTGAGATTCCCTCCAAGTTAAAGGGTTCTCAATAGCTGGGTGGTGGTGGTGCACACCTTTAATCCCAGCACTTAGGAGGCAGAGGCAGGTGGATTTCTGAATTCGAGGCCAGCCTGGTCTACAGAGTGAATTCCAGGACAGCCAGGGCTACACAGAGAAATCCTGTCTCGAAAAACCAAAAAAACAAACAAACAAAAAAAGCAAAAACAAAAACAAACAAAAAAAAGTGTTCTCAATGCCCCAGGTAACAATATGCTCAGATCAATCAGGTAACAATGGTCTTGATTTTCCCATCAGAGCAAGAACAATGGTGTTGGTCCAAGTTCCAATGTGCTCAGAGCAGTCAGGTAACAATGAGTCTTTCTCCCCACAAGTTAAATAGCTTCAGATCAGCCAGGTAACAATTGTCTTGCTCTCCCGAGGTTACCATGTTCATAGTTCAGTTAGATAACAATGATCTCTGCCTGACAAGTTACAGTGTTCTCAGATATGTAACATAACAATGGCCTCATCCTCCCAGGTTACAGTGTTTTCAAATCAGTCAGAAAACAGTGGTCTTGATCCCTTCTAGATTTCAGAGTTTTCAAATCACATAACAATGGTCTTGATACCCCCAAGGTTCTGATGATCTCATATCAGATAGGTAACGATGGTCTTGATCTCCCAAGTTAGAGTGTTCTCAGTTCAAATAGGTGACAGTGGTCTAGATAACCTAAGGTTACATTTTCAAATCAGCCAAGTAACAATGGTCTTTAATTCCTACAAATTACAATTTTCTCAGATCAGTCAGGTAACAATTATTTTAATTCTTTTTGGTTAAAATGATCTCAGGACAGTCAGAAAACAATGGTATTTAACCCCCAAGGTTATAATGTTCTAGATTAGTCAGGTAATAATGGTCTTGCTCTCTCCAGGTTACAATGTTCTCTGATCAATGGAGTAACAATGGTCCCTACAAGTTACAATGTCCTCAAATCAATCAGGTAACAATTGTCTCGATTTTCCCAGGGGACAATATTCTCAGATCATCCAGGTAGTAATGATATTTATTCCCAAAGGTTTCGTTTGCAGATCAATCAAGTAACAATGGTGTTGATTCTCACAGGTTGTAATGTTCTAAGATAATCCAAGCAACACTGGTCAGGATCTCCCAAGGTTACATTGTTCTCACATCATACAGGTAACAATGGTCTCTATCCCCCAAGGATATAATGTCCTCAGAGAAATTACATAACAATGGTTTTGGTTCTCTTAGGTTCAGTGTTCTCAGATCGGCCAGGGAACAACAGTCTTTTTTAATTAATTAATTAATTAATTATATGTAAGTATACTGTAGCTGTCTTCAGACATTCCAGAAGAGGACATCTGATCTCATTGTGGATGGTTGTGAGCCACCATGTGATTGCTGGGATTTGAAATCAGGACCTTTGGAAGAGCAGTCTGTGCTCTTACCCGCTGAGCCATCTCTCCAGCGTAAGAGGCTACAATGCTCTCAGATACATCAGGTAACAATGATCTTTATCCTTACAAGTTCATGTTGTCAGATCGGCCTTGATCATCCAAGGTTACAATTTTCTCAGATCAAGAACTGTCGCGCCGCCTCGCCAGCAAGGAAGATGCGGCAACAGAATTCTTCTCGATCACACTTTATTGGGAGCGCCCACATTTGCTGAAGCGAAAAGACCTCGAGCCCAAGCTGGGTGCTGCTTAAATAGCTGAACCGACTAAGTGCTCAAACCTGATTGGTGCTTTTGCAAGAACTCAATTAGCATTCTCCTTGGGCAGGTAAAGAGACTTGGCTTAAGGCTGGAAAGTTGTTTACCACAAGCTGGAATTGGAAATGGGCGGGATCTTAGGACGGCTCCCCACATCTCCCCCTTTTCTTTTATATAAAGATATCATGTCTGATCCAGCAGGACCCCTCCCATAGGGTCCCACGGTCAAGGATAGAGGATATCAACACATCCATGAGCAAAACTGGCATTCACTCTCCCATGTGCAAAGGGAACAAGCCCAAATGGGGTGCAAGAGCTGAGGCTCAGTAAAAGCATCAAACCACACCAAACATGGTGCAATGGAATAAATCCTCATGGTGTCATGGCTGTGGTTAATGCCGGCTCAGGATAACTTGTTAAGGGCTGCTAACCAGGCTTGGGGAGAAGTGCCTTGTTCCACAGCGAGGAGCGCTTGAGCCATGAACACCTTGTCTCTTTGCTGATAGAATTTGAGTTTGCAGAGCAACCACAGGCAGAGCACTAAGCCACAGCAAAGAGCAGCCCCAAAAAGAAAAACTCCCACCCATTCTTTAAAGAAGGAAAATGCAGAAGAGAGCCAGGAGGTAAAATCCCCCAAGGACAGATGGTCCAGGCGAGTCCCATTCAGTCGTCTGATCTGTAGGATCAATTTTTTTTTTTTGAAAGTTGCTCTGCTTCCAGCGACCAATTTCCCTTCAAATACTCTGACAGGAGACGACTCTGCTCAAAAGACTGAGAAAAATTAACTTGCAGTGGAGTAACACACAAATTTTTAAAGGACATGACACAAGACATTTGAATAACTCTAAATAATTCTTCTACTTGCTCTTGTAATATATCTATCCTTTGATTAGCTATCAACAGACCAGAAGTAAGATGTGTATTGAATTCTTCCTGAGTTGTTAAGGCCAAGGTGGTTTGTTCTACTATCTTATTGATGGTTTCTGCCGTCTGCACCTGATTTGCCATGGCCACTGCCGCTGTGGTAGCCGTGGCCGCAGAGACCACAATAGCAGTCACAATAGCCGCAGTAATACCAAAATCTCTTTCATGATGAACAAGACCAAGGATGGGGAGAGCATCCAAATCCACTTCTACCGGAATGGGAACAAATGTCGGCACCCTAACAATCAAAGCAGTATCGTTTCTGCCATCCCAACATTCAGTCAGACAACAATTCACTAAGGAGCTATTACACTCAACTCTATCTTGGGAAACATTATTGGCAAATATAAAGAAAAAGGGGGGGGATCTCAGATAGACAGGGGCCGCCTCCTGAGTAATATTAGCAATGATACTCCCCATCCGAATGAAGGTCAGATTACCTGATACCTCTCCCTTATTGGGGAGACTCTTCCAAGCCTTAATGGCTAACTGGTTTATCCGTTAGGTGAGCCTTTCCAGCAGCGCAGTGGTGAAACCAGCGGCTAGACCATAAGTTCTCACTGCCTCGGCCAAGTCCTTAATTTGTTTGTACCCTACTGGCTCATGATACCTGGTAATGTTCTTCGGGTCTTCAAACACTGGGAATGCAGCAGTGACCCTGCTCCATGTGCCGGGTCTGGCCAGGCTGCACCCATAGGGGGCTGGGCAAGACGGCACGGATCTACTCGGTTTCTGTATCCCAGGCAAGGGAACGTACGGAGGCGGGGCAGTCAGACCTGATCTATCTGGTCTGTATTGCTCCCACTCATACTCTGCTGCTGCTTCCTCTGAATTAGGCTCATCCTCTGGATCTAATACTTCTTCCCCTTCTGAGTCATCTGAGCTCTCAATTTGCATATTAGTAAACTCTGCCAACACCAGATACAAATCTCAGTCAGGCAGGGCACCCTTCTTAGTTTTACTTTTTCCGCTGATTTCTGTGGGCCTCTTGTCCCTTTTGGACTTCCTCTCCTTAAGTTCCCTTTTCTCTACCTTGCCCTCGGTTTCTGACATGCTATCCTGGTGTGATATCAACCTACGTTGCCCTTCTTTCATAACCTCCTTGCACCTCTTGTCTTCAAGGCAAGAACACACCAGGTACCATAAGGGTCTCATTCCTGCCCGTAATATCCAGAGTGCAACCAGGCCAGCAACAAAAAGAGAATCAACACCAAGGTTCATGTCTTACTGACAGAAAGGAACTTACCGGTACCGCCGCTCCATGTGTCAAGTTCTGAATCCTCCCGATCCTAATTCAGGGGTCCTCGCAGATGCCGTTGGATGTCAGGTTCCCGAGTTTCGGCACCACTTGTCACGCCGCCTTGCCAGCAAGGAAGATGCGGCAACAGGATTCTTCTCAATCACACTTTATTGGGAGCGCCCACATTTGCTGAAGCGAAAAGATCCTGAGCCCAAGCTGGGTGCTGCTTAAATAGCTGAACCGACTAAATGCTCAAACCTGATTGGTGCTTTTGCAAGAACTCAATTAGCATTCTGCTTGGGCGGGATCTTAGGAGGGCTCCCCACAAAGAACAATGTAACAATGATCTTGATTCCAATGCTACAATGTTCTTAGATCAGACATGTAAAAGTTGTCTTTAGGTGCCCCAAGGTTGAAATTTTTGTAGGTAATGATGGTTTTAATTTTCCTAGGTTACAATGTTCTCATGTTAGTCAGGTAACAATTGACTATACCCCTACTTAACCATATTACCAGATCAGCCAGGTAACAAGGGACTTTGTCCTCCCATCTTACAGTGTTTGCAGATCAGTCAAGTGACACTGGGCTTGATACTCCAAGGGTACAATAGTCACAGATCATCTACATTACATGGTCTTAATTTACCCCACGAGTAACAACGTCTTCAGATCAGCCAGGTAACATGGTCTTAGTTGACTAACATACCAACATTCTCAGATCATCCTGTGACAATGGTCTTCATCTCATACGTTACAGTATCCTCAGATCATAAAGGAAACAATGGTATCAGATCAGCCAGGTAACAATGGTTCAAGTCAGCTCATAATGCTCTTGGATCCTCCATGTTACAATGTTTTCATATCAGGTAAGAATGGCTTTGTTCCCCGAAGGATACATAACAATGTCAGCCACACAACAATGGTCTTGAACCTTTCCAAATTAAAGTGCTTTCAAATCAGGTAACAAGAGTCTTGTTCCCACACAGTTACAGTGTGCTCAGATCGGCCAGAAAACAATTTTCTTTACCCCAACAGTTACAATATCCTCAGATCAAGTCAGGTAAGAATGGTCTTGATTGCCCGGCAATGGTAGCACACGCCTTTAATCCTAGTACTTGGGAGGCAGAGTCGGGTGGATTTCTAAGTTCGAGGCCAGCCTGGTCTACAGAATGAGTTCCAAGACAGCCAGGGCTATACAGAACCCTGTCTCAAAAAAACGGAAAAAAAAAAAGAGGGCTGGTGAGATGGCTCAGTGACTAAGAGCACTGACTGCTCTTCCGAAGGTCGTGAGTTCAAATCCCAGCAACCATATGGTGGCTCACAACCACCCATAATGAAATCTGACAACCTCTTCTGGTGTGTCTGAAGACAGTCACAGTGTACTCATTTATAATAATAAATCTTTGGGCCAGAGCAAGCAGGGACTGAGCGATAGGGCTGAACAGAGTGAGCAGGGTTGACCAGAGCGAGAAGAGGTCCTAAAGTCAATTCTCAACAACCATATAAAGGCTCACAACCATCTGTGCAGCTACAGTGTGTACTCATATACATAAAAATAAATAAATCTTAAAAAAAAAAAAAAAAAAAAAAATGGTCTTGATTCTCCTAGGTTAAAATGCTCTCAGATAAGGAAGGTAGCAATTTATTCTCCATTGTTTCAATGTTCTCAGATCAGTCAGATAACAATGGTCAGGATTCCCCCAAATTACAATGTTCTCAGATAAGTCTGATGTGATGGTTTGTATATACCAGGCCCAGAGAGTGGCACTATTAGGAGGTGTGGCCCTGTTGGAGTGGGTGTGTCATTGTGGTGTGGGCTATAAGACTCTCACCCTGGCTGCCTGGAAGCCAGTATGCTGCTGGCAGCCTTCAAATGAAGATATAGAACTCTCAGCTCCTCCTGCACCATGCCTGCCTGCATGCTGCCACGTTCCCACCTTGATGATTATGAACTGAACCTCTGAACCTGTAAGTCAGCCTCAATTAAATGTCATTTATAAGATTTGCCTTTAGTCATGGTGTCTGTTCATAGCAGTAAAACCCTAACTAAGACACTTGGTAACAACTGACTTTTTACTTAGAAACTACAGTGTTTTCTGACCAACCAGATAACAAAGTTCTTTTTTTCTCTAGGTTACAATGTGTTTAAGTCAGTCCGATAATAATGGTCTTAATTCTCACAAATCACCTTGTTCACAGACCGGTGAGCTAACAATCATGTCTTGCTACCTACCCTTCACACTATAGTGCTTTCAAATTGGATAAGAATCCTCTTGTTCCTCCATGGTTACAATATTCCCCAATAAGTCAAGTAGCAATGGTCTTAGACACTCCCCCATATCCATTTATAATGTTCTTAGATCATTTATGTATCAGCGGTCTTTGTCCCCACTAGTTACAGTTCTCAGATCAGACAAGTAACAGTAGTCTTGATGCTCCCGATTAACAATGTTCTCAGATCTATCAGGACACAATGGTTTCATTTCCCAAATTGAAATGTCCTTAGATTAGTAAAATCGCAATAGTCTTTGTCCTCTTTAGGTTACCGTGTTCTCAAATCAGTCTGTTAATAACCGTCAGGATTCTCCCAGGTTACGATGTTCTCAGAACAGCCAGGTAACAATCATCTCCAGCTCTGCAAGTTACAACATCGTCAGCTTACCCAGGCAGCGAGGCCTTTATCCTCACACTTTACAATGTTTTCAGATCAAGTAGGTAATCGTGCTCTGGATTCTCCCAGAATGTAATGGTTTTTGATAACCCTGGTAACAACTGACTTTTGTCCTCCAAGCTACAGTGTTCTCAGATCAGTCAGGTAACAATTCAATTAACTGTATGCCCCAACTTATCACGTTTTCATAGCAGTCTGATAATAATGGTCTTTTACTCCCATGTTACACTGTTTTCATATTGGTCAAAAAAAAAAAAAAAGCTATTGATTTCCCTAAGGTCATAATGTTCTCAGACTAGACAGGTAACAATAGTCTTTATCCCCAAAAGAAACAAGGTTCTCAGATTAGTTAGGTAACAATGATCTTGATTCTCCCATAGAAGCCATGTTCTCAAGGTAACATTGACTTTATCCCCAAGTTGTAATGTTTTCAGAGCATCCCTGTAACAGTGGGCTTGAGTCCCCCCTAGGTTTCAATATTTCAGATCAACTAGGTGACAATGGTCATGATCCCCTCCAAGTTCAAATCAGGTAGTAATCAATGGTATTGGTGTCCTCACATTATAATGTTTTCAGGTCAGGTAACAATGGTTTTGTTCCCTCAAAGTTACAAAGTCCTCAGATGAGTCAGGTGACAATAGTCTTAATCACCCTGGTTACAGTTCTTTCAGATCAGTAAGATAAAAATGCTAGTGATCCCCCAAGGTTACAATGTTTAAAGATCGCCTAGTAACAAAGGTGTTGATTCCCTCCAAGTTACAATGTTCTTAAATCAGTTAGGTGACAAGGGTCTTGATTATCTCAGCTCAGTCAGGTAACAATGGTCTTAATCCTCCAACGTTACAGGGTCCTCTATGAGCCAGGTGACAATTGTCTCGATTCTCCCAGGTTACAATGTTCTTAGATAAGTTAGGTAACAAGGTAACGGCCTTGATCCCCCAAGGTTACAGTATTCATTGATCACCCAGGTAACAATGTTCTTTAACTCCACAAGTTACAGTGTTCTCAGATCACTCAGGTAACAATTGTCTTGATTCTCCCAGGTTACAATGTTCTTGCTTCAGTTTGGGAACAATGGTCTTGATCCCACAAAGTCACAATATACTCAGATCAGTCAGGTATCCCTGCAGGTTTTTAATATTCTAAGAAGCCTCAGATTATAGTCTCCCAGATAAGTCTTCTCATATCCGCCAGGTAACAACTTTTTTCAGATCAGAGAATTGAGAATGGTCTTGATTTCCTGTGCTACAATATCCTCAGATATCTCAGGTATCTGAGCTCCCAAAGGCAACAGCGGTCTCAACTCACCCAGATAACAGTGGTTACAGCTCCTCCAAACAGGTAATGATCTCAGCTCACTCAGGCAACACTAAGCTCTAACAGTGTTCTCAACTCTCCCAGCTAGGAGTGCGTTCCTCCATCATGGTAACAGCTGCATATCTAGCGTTGTTCTCCCCCAGGTACCTGCTGTTAAACAGTTCTCACCTCCCAGGTTCTCTCGCAGATACCAATGTTCCTTCCCTCCCACCAGGTACCAGTGCTAGGATCCCTAGTCCCCCACCCTACCCCCCATACACACACACACACACACACACACACACACACACACACAGAAGAACAGTAACATTGATCTCACCTAGTCCCTCTCCCCAGATACCTACTGTTCCCACCACCACTCCCCAGGTAACAGAGGTCCTCACTGTCACCAGATAATCAGTGGTTCTCAGCTTCTCCAACTCACAGTTGTGTTGGTTCTTCCAGGCAATAAGTATGTGAGCTCACCCAGGTGACAGTGTCCCAGCAGCTCCAGGGATCAGTGGTTCTCAGCACCCCAGGGAACAATTTCCTAGCTCAGCCAGGTAACTGATGCTCTCACCTCTCCCAGATACTAGTGTTATCAACACTCAGGTACCAGATCTCAGCCTCCCAGAGATCAACGTTCTCACAGCTCCACAAGGTCCAAGTGATGTCCTGGCCCAAGGTGTGTGTCCTCACCTGCTATGTACCAGTGTTCTCGCTTCCCTGAGGTTAAGTTTTCACACCCACCCCCTTACAACTATCCTCCTGTCCCCAGGTTCCAGTGTTGTCACACCACACCTTATATCTGTGTTTCACCTCCGCCAGGCTGCAGTGGCTCTCAAAATTACAGCTGTATCATTTCCTCCAGGTAGCAGGTGTGCAAGCTCACCCAGGCAGCAGCAGTTCTCAGCACACTGGGTGAACTTTTCCCAGCTCACCAGATGCAAGTGGCTCTGGGTCCCTCCTGAGACCACGGTGCTTGGTGCTCAATGGCTTCTTAGCACATTCTCAGCTTGCCCTTGAAAGACCCCCGAGGTGGGCAGTCAATCAGTTTGGAGAGACCCTCCCAAGGAACAACGAGACCACGGCTTCGGATGCAACTAGCAAGAGGCTTTATTGAACACACGGGTACCCGGGCGACCCAGTCTGTCGGAGGACTGGCGCGCCGAGTGGAGTTTCTGGGCTCATTTTATAGCAAAAAGCGCGGGTACAGAAGCGAGAAGCAAGGTAATTGGTCAGTTCAAATGAGGCCAGGGGTGAACTCCGGTCATGTGGGAGTTCTTGAAACAGCTGAGGGGCATCCTTGAAACTGCTGCTGACTCATCTACTTCTAGGAACCATTTGTCCTTGGCCCCGGGCCGGGGCCCAGGTGCATAACCGCAGATATCCTGTTTGGCCCTGTTCTTCCTGTTTTTCTTGACTTGACCTTTAGCTGTACTTCCCCTATGCTTTGGGCTTTTTACCAGGGTAATTTTCCAAAACTTGCAAAATGGCGTTACTGCAGCTAACTTGAAAAACACTCTCTTCATTCCCCCATTTCTCTTGTGGGTAGCTCTAATCTTAGAGCGGTATCAAAGGTTATCTTCACTATCTAGGGTCTGGTATTTCTGTCTAAGGACCAGAATTTTAACTGCACTTACCCTATCATTGATGAATTGGACCAACCTATTGATGATGCAGGGCCCGAGGGTGAGCAACAGAAGGAGGAGTAATAGGGGCCCGGCGATAGTTGATAGTAGGGTAGTGAACCATGGGGAGCTATTGAACCACCCTTCATACCAGTTTTGGTTCTTCTGGCGCTCTAACTGTCTTTTATCTAGTCTTTCTTTAAGCTTTTTCATGGAGTCTCGTACTGCACCTGAATGGTCCACATAAAAACAACACTCCTCTTTTAGGGCCGCACAAAGGCCTCCTTCTCTTAGAAACAGTAAGTCAAGGCCTCTCCTATTTTGGAGCACTACCTCAGATAGGGAAGTCAGTGAGTCCTCCAGTTTGCTGATTGAGTCCTGGAGGGCCCGGAGGTCAGCATCCATGGCGATCTGGAGGCTGGTCAGGCCTTGCTGGAGGTCTATGGGCCCTTTAATTAGGGCGGTCGAGCCAGTACCTATACCTGCCGCGATCCCCAACCCCAGTAAAACAGCTAAAGTAAGTGAAACAGGCTCTCTTTTAATCCTGGGATGAGGATTTTCATAGGCCTGCAACAAAGTTCCTTCAGGATGGTAATAGATGCGAGGGATTAGCTGGATCTGGATACAGAAATCTTTAGACTGATTAAAAACTGAGGTGGAGAGGCAGGGGGTGAGGCCAGTGCTGCAGGCCCACCAGCTATGGTTGAAGGGGAGCAGGTACTGATGGTCCTTGGAGGAACTGATGGGTAGGGTCTGATTCTTTTAGAGGCCGATACATCGGATCCCGGGATATCCCAGGACTCAAGACCGGCCGCCAGGGCACATACATCAGGT
>JADRCD010180788.1:0-14287 GCA_019843815.1 Montemys delectorum
TTTTTAAGATTGGGTTTCTCTATGTAGCCTTGACTATCCTGAAAATAACTCTGTAGACCAGGCCGACCTCAAACTCCCAGATCTTCTTGCCTCTGCCTTCTGAGCACTGGCATCAATGACATGCACTACCACTGTCTCTGTTAACTTTTTAAGGGAGCTTAGGGGATAAGGAGTTGAAAGGCACATCCTGCGTTACCACATCTACATTTGTTCTAGTTAAACACAAAGTCAACTGCAACTAAAGAAGGCTCTGCCTATAATTTCTGCTGAGCTAAGGAAGCGAGACTGTCCAGTAGTGATGACGGAATGGTGGGGGAACCATGTAACACAACAGAGCGTGGGAGACACTTCCCATCCTAATTCTCAGGAGTTGGTATATTAGATGTTATTTCAAAGTTTGGAAGGAGCAATTGCTTGAATTTTAGAGAACTTTTATACAAATATATTCCAATTTCATGACATTTATTGTCATTTTCATAGCTAAGTTACAATCTGCTAACCTTTTCAGCAATGTCCACAGCTAGATTATGTAACTTTTTAAATTGCAGTTTCCCATAAGTATTTCAGGTTAGGACTCAATATGCACAGATACATACACAAAGAATTCACAAAAGGTCCTTCTCTTATAAAATATAGCCCCCTTTGATAGCTATCCCACTTACATTTATAAAACTCTAGCCTTAACTCACAGAATTGTTCTTACATTAGTAAGATAGATCACAGGCTTCAACTTAAGTCTCTTCTTATTGTTGATGTATATAAATTGTGTTTGTTTATTTATTTTTTCATTTATTTATTTATTTATTCTTTGAGTCTTACTGTGCATCATTGGTTGGTTGGAACTTGCTCTGTAGACCAGGCTGATTTGAACTTACAGATCGCTGCCTACCTTTGCCTTCTAAGTGCTGGGATTAAAGGCATGCCCCATTACCTTGGCAGAACCTTTGGCTATATAGTGGCTAGATGGATAATATTTGGTTGCATTTGGAATGGAAGTCTGTTGTTCGATAATATTTGGTAATGTTGGTAGATAAAAGCTGATTCATTATTAGTCCAGAAATACATCAGGGAGGTATAACGTTCTCCAATTTCTGTATCTAGTACTCGGGATGGGATCCATTATTGCAGAAATGTGGTGATTAAATATTTGGGAAACGTCATGAGAGCTGTTCTGAGTCCACCAGATGCTTAAATGATCCCACTCTTTCTTCTGGGCACAGGGCTAGTCACTGTGCTGATGGACTCCAATCCAGCAGGTAAAGCTTCTCAGAAAGAACATTTATACCTTCATTTTATAATAAGAAAGTTTTTGATAATCACATTTCATAGGATATTGACATTTATTTAAATTAAATGAGTGGGTTAATTTGGTATTAGGCCACATGAGAATTCCCACTAGTGCTTTGTAAATAAAGTCAAAGAAAATATTCTTCCTGTTTTGCAATGTATTGTACTGTATATTATAATGTTTACTAGAATATAATAGAACTTTTAAATTAAAAGTTTAGAATAGAGAGTTCTAAAGTCATGGGTTGCTTGCTTATAATCCCAGCAATTAGGAGGTAGAAGGGTTGCTCAAGGTCATCCACAGCTACATTGGAAGTCTAAGGACAATCTTGGATACATGAGATTATGGGTTTAAAAAAAAAAAACTGAAAAAGAAGAGATGCTTCTGATTGTGTGATGGAAGCTCCAAAATCTACAATACTCACTAGGCACAACTATCTAAAATCTGTTCCTGGTGCTAGGCTTGATCTTGTCAACTTCATTTCGTTACTGGAGAAAATGAAGGGGTTTTGTTTACACATTCTACAGGGATCTCTGTAAGATGTGTGTCTTATACAAACAGAGTGGTTAGAATGCCTCCAGGTTACAGCTAGCTTCTACCAGTAAATCCAGGCATATTCTCAGAAATACATGCCTAACTTTAAAACTTTTATTTAAACAAACAAGTAAACATACATACATACATACATACATACATACATACATACATACATATAAATGCTCTAGGACTGGATTGATGGACTAGAAGCTAATCGCACTGGTTTTTCTTCCAAAGGATCTGCTTTGGATTCTAGCACCTACATGATAGCTCACAATTATCTGTAACTCCAGTTCCAGGGAATCTAACTCCCTCTTCTGGCCTCCATAGATACCACACATGCAAGTGGTACACAGACACACCTACAGGCAAAACACCCATAGGTTTGAATAAGAATGGCTCCCATAAGCTCATAGATTTGAATGCTTAGTCTCAAGGAAATGAAACTATTTGAAAAGGATTAGGAAGTGCATCCTTGATGGAGGAAGTATGTCCCTAAGGGTAAGGCTCTTAGGTTTCAAACACCTAGGTCAGGCTTAGAATCTGTTTATCTGTCTGTCTGTCTGCCTGCCTGTCTATCTCTGTCTTTTTCTCTGTCTCTGCCATTCTGTCACTCTGTCTGTCTGTCACTCTGTCTGTCTGCCTATCTGTTTCTCTCTCTCTCTCTCTCTCTCTCTGTCTCTGTCTTTCTCTGTCTCTCTCCCTACAGATAAATGATGTAGCTCTTGGTTATTGCTCTCCCATGCCTCCCTGCCTGACTGCCTGCCTGCTGCTATGCTCCCCACCAAGGTGATAATGGGCTAAACCTCTAAAACTATAAGCAAGCCCTAGTTAAATGCTTTCTTTTATAAGACACCTTCATGGTATTTCTTCACATCATTAGAACACTGACTAAGAAATATATACATAAAATAAAGTTTAAAAAATAATTTTAGAAATCCACCTCCTAACCCTCTGCTTGCCACTTCTGTATTTCTTTTGCTAATGTTCAGCCTCCAATCATTCAGCCTTGAAGGCTCCTCAGCCCTTCCTCCTTTATCCTACTTAAACAATTATGAACACATCTTTGTCTGTTTTCTAAATGTGCCTTGAATATGTTTGTCTCTTCTTTCCATGCCCTCTAATATTTTCTGAGTTCCAACTCCCAAGATCCTGTTTGAGTCCACATACCATCTGGAGTGGCCCTTCTGCCTCCATGCTAGAATTCCCTGCCTTCTACACTGCCAGGAAGTCATCCTGAGTAAGATCATGCCTGCCCTCTGCTGAGGACTCTCATTCTTTTTACATTCTCAATCAGCTTTGCTCACCTTTCCTGACCTCCTCCAGCTGGCCTGCTTTGACTCCCTTGAGATTCTCTCTAATCATGGGCAGAAGTCAGACCATCTAAACATTTTTGGCTACAAGGTGGTCTCTCTTAGTACATCTTAACTTTTCAGGGGAGTGGTTATCATTTTGCAAGAATACATACTTCCTGTTGAATACATACTTGCGGAAAGATTAGATAGCAGAGCCTGTGCCTTAAAATCTTGACTTCAAATTCACAATTATATTTGTCACATGGAGCTTGGTCTTTTCCCAAAAGTGTATAGAAGAAGGAAGCACCTCACTAAGAAGAATTTTCTCCTGCAAAAATTATAGCCATTTAACAATTGTATAGGTCCAAAAATCCAGGCTTTGGTATAGGCGTCTAACATGATAAAGACTCGCTGCTGTTAATAATTGTTCCAAAAACATTATATTTTTAGGAGAACGATTGAAATCTGCTCCACCTTGTCGCTTTCCTGTCTGGCTATGCACCCTACAGGCAGCAATGTTCCTAACATTCTATACCCAAATTGGATATTGCAGTTCTAAATGCTGGACAACGTATTTTAAAGGAAATTTTCTTTTTGATCACAAATGGACATAACTGTGGGAACTTCTTCTGAGAGAATGTACTTCTGTAATGAGGTTTTACAAGGTTATAAGTTAATGGCAGATAATTGGATCACTTGCGTGTTGTAATGCCAAGTGTGTATGTGTCAGAGGAGTTATTTATTGTATGTACATTTGTTGTTTTCTTTTTTATTATTCTAATGGAATTCCAAGACAGAGATATATTTCTTCCCCGCAGTGCTAACTATAGTAAGGGTTAGCATTATGGAATGTCATTCTACTGGCTTTTATAATGATGAATATTTTCATGACAAAACCTACAGTGAACCTGTCTGCATGCTTTAGAAATTTCTCTCTCCCTTAGCTACTATTTCACCTCAAGGAGAAAGCAGAGAAAATGCAGATTACTTCTAAAAACTTGTCAGAAATTAAATAAAGCTCATGGATATAAAGGGCATCTTTCTTCTGTAGGCGTCTGCCATCGGTTACACATTAGTGCTGGCTTTCTTCTTTCCTTTTCCTTTTTTTCTCCTATTATTCAGAGTTAATGCTCTGGGTGGTGCTATTGTCCATTTATAAATATGCCTTGAAATGCAGGGTGTGTGCCAGAGATACAGAGTCTTTGTCTAGTGAGCCCCCATTTATTCATTAAAATATTAAGTATCATTCATTAGAAGTGTTAGTGGGAGTACATCAAATTCTGCCCTCGAAGAGGGTGGAGTATAGACAGGGTAGCAAATTTTGTGCCCAGCACGACTTAAGTTTAACATGTCTTTTAGAAGCTCTAGCCATTTCTTACCAGTTCCACCACTAGCATCAGGTCTGTGGCATCTTTGCTAGCAGCCCCACAGGGTATTAGCTGGCTACACATCTATGTTTTACACACTCTGACTCTCCTTTGCATAGCATCATGAGGCTCCTATTGAACTGAAAGTCATTTTGAATTACCTTGCAGCTTCACACTGTGGTGATTAACCCTTCACTGTCTCTCTTTCCTCTTTCAGCACAAGACCTTTGGATCCCATTTCCTATCCTTGTCCCTCGATTTTTTTCTGTCTTTTAACTTTTCAGGTGTACTTACAGCTCTGTTTCAGCTCATCCATGTAGCTCAGACCTTTACATCCTCCCTTGAAGCCATTGCTTGAGTTTGGCCTTCTCAAGAAGCTCTACCTTGACCATCGTGCCATGAGAACCTGATTCCACCACTCTCCCCTTGCGTTTGCTCCTTACATTTGCCACACCCATCACTGTTACAACACTACCAGATTTCTTCTGTATTATGTAATGTTTTATTGTCTGTGTCCTGAAGTTTGCATTTGAGCTTCACAAGAACTGGCTCTTTCCCTCTGTTTCTTGATGTAGGTGAAGCCCTTAGAAGAGAACAAGATCATAATCATTCAACTAACAGTTGAGTATAGTATTCAAATTTACAGGTGAAGGATTTCTTCAGAGAGGAACAAACTAGAAACAGTTGAATGAGTTTAATGTACACATTCTGATGAAACTGTTTGGGACTTTTTTCTAGGAGGGGAAGCTGTGGTCTGGATGTAAGGTAGATAAATAAATCAATAATAATAATAATAATAATAATAATAATAATAATAACAATTGCTGTCCAACAGTGGTGGTGTATACCTCTAAATCCAGTGCTGTGGAGGGGTACAAATACAAGAGATAAAAGAAAAAAAAACCTTTTCATTTAATATGCCTTAGAATTACTTTTAAGTTTTATTAGCATACATTAATTACACATGGTGGTGTCATGACATTTGGATATATGTAGATCATATTTTTTCTCATACATATCTATAATGCCTGGGAGTTCTTATCCACAGTATTTCTCTTAAGGTCATTGACAGGCACAGTGAAGAGAGGATCCAGGGAGTGAAGGAGGAAGCCGGACATTGCATTCTTCCTGGTGAGAGTCTGCAAAGACTCTTCTATTTAACTAAACATTCATTAAAACCAATATTGTCTTCAAAACTCTATCATTTGGATATCTTGCAGCTTTATATCTTCTATTCTTTGATATAATCAGAGGGGAAAGCTACATAAATATAAACAGATAATTCTTTTTCTGTGCTTAACTAGTGTAATACGATGTCAACAGCAACTCGGCAGCTGGTGGAAGAATCCTAGGTTGGAGTCACTGCCTGTTATTTGTTTTCTTTTATTTCTTACTTAAACTGTGCAATGTGGAGCTTTTACTAAGGTGCTGAACAGAGAACTCTCAAGTTCAATTCAAAATGACTGGAGGCCGTGCTGAAAATTAAGCAGCAGAGAAGTACGTATCACCAGGAGACACAATCCAAGTGATGGTTTGCTAATTTGGACAGAGACTGTTGCTAAGGCATTGCTTTTCTCTGCATGCCTCTTTCTCCTTGTGGACCATGCTTTAGCCAAGCTTTTAGACCTGCCACTCTGCTCAAATTCTCTGCCCTCCAGTGCACTTAAAACACTTTCTCAGCTGGTATTTTTGGACACCATGCCTGTGCTTATCCACCTCTCTGGTCTCTCCTGAATGTTCTCCCTTCCTCTTTGCTCCTGTCCCGTATTGGTGGCTTTATGGTTCAGTTTTCCTCATACCTTTATCTTGATCTACATTCACCGTTGATGCATGTACCTTACTCTTGGGGCTTACACTCTACATTTGTGTCCTTGACCAAGTGTGGATCCCTGGCATATGCCTATTTTTTATTTTTTATTTTATTTTTTTATTTTTACTTTTTGGCTCTAGTAGCATATTGTCGTCTAATAGACATCTCAGAATTACCATGTGACACAGGATAATTTCAGTTAGCCTTGCTCTGCAAACATCTTCTCTTTACCGTGCTCTGTTTTTCAGAAAAGCACCACTGCTCTCACCCATGCTTTCCGTCATCTAGGGCATCATTCTATTGACTCATCCTAATCACTGTCTTTTGGACAAATCCAACACACTAGTCAATTTTGTTGTGTTTATCTTCAAAGAGATGTTGAATTTGACCCTTCTATGTGGTCTCACCACCCACTCTGTTACACTTTTCCTTTTTTAGCCCATAACTATTTTCTTGACTCTGTAATTTACTCTTTACAGATCATTGCCAACCCAGAAAACTGGTGGGTTTTGGAAGAGCAAGACAAGTAATTTGCACCTTCCTGGATGGTTTTACTATGCAGGTAATAGAATCCACTGACTTACTGTGGTCACAGTGTCCACATGTGACTTGAGCCCTGGCTCCTTCTCCAGGTCCTTTGTGTAGATTCCCTCCAATTCCTGTGATTCAGATCCTTGGTTTTCTTGTAGCTCTCCTGATTTCTCACCCATTGACTCTTCCTGGAAAGTCATTCATAGGTCTTTGACTCATGCTTCACACTTTCCTTGCGTCCCCACTTCAGATACAGCAGATTTGCCCACTCTAATTAAAACAGCCTTCCTGTGTGAGTCACTTTCCTAGTTTCGATTTCATAATTACTAATTGATTTTCTGGTATAATGTCTATCTCATATCTATAACATAAAGGTAGAGCCTTACTTCTTATCTGTCTCTTGGTAAATGGTAGATTTACAGTAAATTTTGAAGAAATGAATTGCTGCTAAGTAAGTCTGATTTTAATTTAGTGTGATTTTGTTTATGCTTGCCTCTCTTATTTTCTATATTTCTGTTTTATGTATTAGAAGTATGTCATTTTATCCATTCTACATCTTATTTATGGAGCAAATTAAAAACAAATATTGTAAATGTTGGTATATGTGCGTATAAGTGTATATTGACTAGAAAACAGTGTAAAAGTTCTTGGGAAGTATTCCCTGGCCATTGGGAGATCTAAATGCATCCCTGCCTTCTGGCACATTGTGTCATCTTAGGATAATTCATATACTGACTGAATTTAAAAGAAAAAGAAGGGTCCCTTAGAGATATACATCCTCATCAAAACCAGAGGACTTCAAGCAGAAAGATACAGAAAGAAAGGCTGAATCTGAATACTTAGCACTTTCTGCAGAATTTGCATTGAGTCTCTGAAGACTTTGTGGAAAGTAGATCTGTTATTACCATGACCTGGTTCAACCTGTTGCCCTTTTGCTCGTCCAACTGGAACTACATTTCCTAATGGATATTAATAAAATGCTAACAAAAAACCATGAAGATTAAAACATGAGGTAAGAAGTGAGAGCCAAGCATTGAGAACATTGGAGAGCTGTTCAAGTGTCTGTGTGCCCATGGCCATTGGAAGGAGCGGGTATTTGGCCTGCTCATCATCCTACTTAACCTTTGACATGTTTACCTATGCTATGCTGTGCTTTGTTGTGCTGTGCTGTGCTGTGCTATGCGATTTTGACTTGTATGCAGAGTATGTTGTGTGTTGGTTTTTTTCTTACCTACCAGAGTAGAAGTACAGCTGACTAATCAGGGGTAGTCCTACCTTCACAGTCAGTTCTCTCCTGTTGCTTTAGTTATAGTATGCTATTAGGGCATTTGTGAAAACAGATTTATTCATTTTATTTATACGAGTACACTGTAGCTGTCTTCAGACATACCAAAATACAACATTGACTCCTATTACAGATGGTTGTGAGCCACCATGTGGTTGCTGGGAATTGAACTCAAGATGTCTAGAAAAGCAGTCAGTGCTCTTCACCACTGAGTTATCTCTCCAACCCCTATCAGGACATTTTAAAAGGAGAGTTGCAAGCAATCACAGTGAATCTCAGTGGGAGCTTGTTAGAAAATCTGTTTCCCCTTAACATTGTCCTTATTCTAAGGCAAAGGCAGGTAGCCTGCCTATGTCCAGTGACCAGGACCACCTATGAGTGTTGGTGAGCCTGGTGAGAATCATACTCAGGCATTTGTTATTTGATTAGGTAATTTCTGAGACTTTTAAGCCAAATGTATTTAATTTAAACAAATCTGAGAGTTGATGGAGAGGCCACTCTGAGTTAGGAAAAATTACACTATCTATAAAACCTTTTTGAAATTCAATTTGTGTACACTTGTAGTTTGCCAGATCAAAAATCCAAGATTTATTCCTAGTGCATTAGTTTTAAACAAACGATATCTAAGGAATAAAAATTAAGTTGTATTACATTTATCTTAACATACATTTTCCCCCTAAAATCTTATATTTTGATTTGGCGTAAACCAGTCTTAACAGTTTTTAGACAAAGAATTTTTAAACTACAGGTTTGACAAAAACAGTGACATAACAATTGATAAAAAGAGAGATGGCATTTTAAATCAAGCATATTTTCAAGGAGTCAAGCCTATACTGATATTCCAATGATAGTGTACGTAATTGGTCATTTTAGTATAGATCCAATTATGATAATTGTGCTGTAAATTTGAGTATAATCCATTCACAGTAGTGTTTAAGATTTTTTTTTCCAGTTGATGTGGTGGTTTACACCTGTAATCTTAGCACTTGAGAGGCTGAAGCAGGATTACCAAGAATTCAAAGCCAACCTCGTTTACATAGTAACTTCCAGGTCAGCATTGGCTATAGAGTAAAATTGTCTCAAAATGAACAATAGTAAAAACAAAACAAGTTTACCAAACAGGCCACCCTGGTTCATAAAATCACATTTTTATCTTACTCGCTTGCAAACTTGTGAAAACCCTCCTTAGATCTATGTAGATTATGTAAAAATATATACTATATATTTATATATAGCATGATTTAATATATTTTAAATACATTAATTATTAATTACTTATAACAATATATTACAGTGTGTTTTATATATTATATATCAATATATACTATATTATATAAATATAGTATATATGTTATAATTATACTATATAATTTGAATTATATATAATATATTATATATATGATAACATTTATACAAAAGTTAACTATATAGACTTCAAAGTCCTTGTACCTAGTAATGAGTTCAGTTAATACTAATCTACCATGATGGATTCATAATGCTCTTTTATTCTTTCAAGTGATGTCATTTATTTTCAAACTCAATTTTTAGCCTCATTATATTTGTATTCATTCTTCCTTGGTTTTTCAATGAGTGAACGGCATTTAAAATCAATTAAGCATTCTTTTTCAGATGTTTTCTTGTGTTGTCATAACTATACGATTAAGCTGAATAGCAAAAATTAGATTCAGTTTAAAATGACTGCAATCTATGGCTACAATAAGTTTTTAATTCATACTGGAATGAGTATATTTCATCAACTGTTTTACAAGTTCCATACATTCTTTTATGTCACATATTTTAGACAAATTAGGCATAATGATAAGTGTGTTACAAGCTTTCTTGAAGTTGATGTAGAGATGTTTGGGGACTTCACATTCATTTTCTAATATCAAGCTGTCATGCACTTCCTAAACTTGGGAGAATTTTGATTGTTCAAGCCATGGAAGAAATGTAATGCTGAAGCAATTATTCTTTTCTTTTCCTTTTCTAACTTCTGTAGAAATTAAGCAACCGAAAAAGAACTTTGTTAATTCAATACTATATTATGCCAGAGGTTTAAAATACACAAAAGCCAGTAAAATAAAGTGATGGGGCCTGGAGCAAGTATAATTCAGCCATACTGCGTGTAGATATTAAAGCATAAAAGTTAACACCATATGTACAAAACACTATGCAGGCTCATTTGTGTCACCAATGACAAATGCCTGACTCCTACAGGAGCTATGAGCTCTCGTAAGAGCCCAGGATTTGAGTCCTAGCTATGAGCGAGACTTAGGTACAGTTGTGGGAATACTCCTGCATTTCTTCTGTAAATTTTAAAGTTCAACAGGCAAGCTGTTAGAGCTCAGCTTTCACTAGGAAAGATGATGTCGAGGCTTCTAAGTTTTGCATTCACAAATTTGTTTTTATGTTAGAATTAATGGCATATAATCTTTGCCAGTTAATGGTAACTTCCTAAATTCTTTTAAAAGAACAGTCTTGAGAATTTGCTGGATGTCAGGCTACCCCAGATTCATAGGTTACTCAAAAACCAGACAATATTTCCTGCCCTTTTGAAGCTTGCATTTTACGGAAGATAGGCAGGCAGTGAACATAACATGTACATTCTTAAGTAGGCTAAGTGAAGAGAAGTAAATTCTTAAGTAGGCTAAGTACAGAGAAGTAAAGGAAGTGACAGAGTAAAGAGAGTAAAGGAAGAGAAAAACCCAGAGTGCAGGAAAGGAAACAAGTTTGTAGATAGAAGGCATCCTCAGCCAATAGAAAGAGACGAGCAAAGGCCCAAAGTCAGTGACATCCAATGTTGTGGATATGTGGGCTCTGAGTGGCTGTGGTGAGGTGAGAGAAAGAAGATGCTAAGGGTTATAGGTGAAGTCAGTGACATCCAATGTTGTGGATATGTGGGCTCTGAGTGGCTGTGGTGAGGTGAGAGAAAGAAGATGCTAAGGGTTATAGGTGTTATCAGAAGGCTGGATCATGAAGGAGATCTACAGTATTGATTTTTAATTTGAGCAAGCAAGAGGCATGATCAGACCTTATGTTAAAAAAGAGTCACTCTTCTTTGCATAGACTTGAAGAGTACAGTGTTTAAGGTAACGATAATAGGGACTTCTTAGAGATGTTTGTAGTCTTAAAATTCATGTTGTAGGCTTGCTCCAGGGAAGTGGTATAGACATATGTATAATTTTGGAGCTGTCTTGCAGGCTAAATGGAAGAAATTTCTTTCTGGATAGGACATAGACAAAAAGAAAGTAGTCAAATGACTCCAGGGTTTTGGCTTGAGCAACTGGGGTGATAGTACCTCTGTCTATAGAGTTCAGCATGGATTTGTTGAGTTTGACATATAATTCCGCTATTCCAGAGTAGGCACTGTCAGGGCTTAAGAGTGTGGAGAAAAGTCTACACTTGACTCAGGAGCCATGATTCGACAGGTGGCGTCTGAAGCAATGAGCTTGATGATAATCATCAAAGAGTGATTATGCATGGAGGTGTGAGTTTCTAGAGCACACCATCATGAAGAAGTCAGATGGAGGAGAAGGAGTCAGCCAAGCAGACTCAGAAGGCATGAGCAGAGGACAGTGCTTAAGAAAGAAATGTGGGTTTGATGCTGCTGCTGCAGAACAGCACCTCCTGAGGACTCATTTGGCCACTGGATTAGGGGATCTGGTAGTAATTTGAGCGCTTACTAGATAGGAACAGTTTCATTTGGATGGTAAGGGCAAACACTTGACTGCAATATGCTCAAAGCTGGTTTAAAAAAACAAAACAAAACACAAAACGAAACAAAACAAAACAACGCATTCATGTAAAGCCGTTTTGATATATTTTTGTTGAGATAAGGGATCAAAATTGAAATGATATTTGGCAAAGGCAATGAGCTCGAGAAGGTGATATGCTGATAAGTGTATCATTTTAAGGGAAAATAGAATTCTGATTTGTGGCTTTTGTCATTACCAGTAACATGAATTCCTCATGGTAATGGTTAATTTCTCTGAAAGAAGAGTTAACACATTCATCCAGACATTTGAAAGCTTCATGAGCTTTGGCTGGGTCAACAGTTTTGTTTTCAAAGGAAGGGAATGGGGCAGCTAATTTTCATATCCCAAAGGAACCAATCCAAGAGACCTAAAACAGATGATGCAGGTAAGAAAGGTTGAGTTTTGTACTGAACCTAGCAGAGTGGAGAGGAGTGTTGTGACCCTCCCCCAGCAACAGAGTGTGATTGCATGTATAAGTGCAGATGCTGGCTTTTTAAGGACAGTTTGTCATTTATGTTTAAAGTAGGCAAAGCCAAAGCATGCAATAGAGATTCTCAGTGTTTTTTTTGCATGGAAGAGCTACCTGCAGGATGGAGGATAGCATAGCGTAATGGGGCTAAGTGTAGTAGTAGTTGTTGTTTGTTTGTTTTGTTTTGTTTTGTTTTGTTTCTTTGAGACAGGATTTCTCTGTGTAGCCCTGGCTGTCCTGGAACTCACTCTGTAGACCAGGCTGGTCTTGAACTTGGAAATCTGTCTACCTTTGCCTCATGGCAAGGGACTAAATGTAATTAAGCCTCATGAGAGAACTTATTTCCTTGGCCTTATGCCTTTTGCTGTAGTAGTTGACCAGTTTTCTTCCATTTTCATTGACCCAATTTTAACATCCCCATTTATGTGTCATATAGAAATACTTGGCATATAAAAGCATCTATTTACTTACCTGGATCAGTCTCCATTGCCGGTCTAGTCAGCTTAGTTTTGTGACCAGTAGCCACTGAGGACTTAACAGGCAATATTTGTTCTATGGATCAACCGCTCATTATCTAAGCAGGATGGAGCTATGAACAAAAAGATGAAGATCTTAAACAAGTTCACTAGCAGTTTGAAGATGGTGTTAAGTGAGTAGTTTGTATATTGCTCAATTTTTTTTCCATTTATAAGGCTATTCAGTACTACTAACGACTACAGTGCAATATGTAATGCAGATAGAAGGTGAGCAAAAATGGTCCTTTTGCCAACTATAAAGTTATTTTTGTTTTCTTAAGATGTTTGCAGTCTTCATCATGAAAATGGCAGCTATATGTAGCAGGTTGAGTAAGTTGCAAGGATCAAATGTTGAGAGCATTTTGTACTATCTTTGAAACAAATGTTAAGTCATTAGCCCCATGGCATCGTGTACTCATAAAACATGCTCAAAATCATTTATTATCATTTAATTGCCTATTAAAAATGAATTATTTGGTAATATTTTACCATTAATTTCATAGATTATTTAGTCTTTGTGAGAAAAGGTTTACAGATTCATTGCTTTCATAAACTAAAAAAGTTACATTGTCTCATGCTGTTTCAAATAATTTGTTTGTGTTCCAAATTGTTTTTTGAATTACATAATCATCTATGTATATTGTTAAAGATTTGAACATTATAGGAGGGCATACAATGAAAGTTAAAAATTCCCTGTTTGCTTTACTTCCCAAAAGACCCCTCTAAGTCTCAGTGTGCAGAGAGAGATACTGCCAGCCATTTCTTATGTAGAGTCCGGGAAATAGTAATGTATATTTAACATATTCACACACACATAGACATAGTCCTGTCTTATGCATAAAAAACATTTGAAGTTTGTTCTTTGAAATTATCTGCATATATTTCTACTTTAAGAATATTTATGAAAGTCAGACAAGAAATACCTCAAATCCCAAGGTCTTTCTTCCCAACAGACCTGGGGTAGAAAAGATGAGTGTCTGTAGGTATTTTTTTTCTTTAATAAGAATCCCATTTTACTGTGTTTCAGCAGGATTCAACAACCTGTCTATGTTCTTTTTATTAGCTACTGACCCAAGTTAGATTCATACCTCACTCACGGTCTTCTGGACTTTACACTCTACGGGTATTCTTGCTTCTTAGAGAAATAGACCTGCAGTCTTTTTAAAATTTTTAAGTATTTTATTTTTTACTTTTTTAGTGTTTCAGGACAAGTTTTCTCTGTGTAACTCTGGTTGTCCTGGAACTGGACCTGAAGACCAGGCAGTCCTGGAACTGGACCTAAAGGCCAGACAGTTCTGGAACTCATAGAGATCCACCTGCCTCTGCCTCCTAAATGCGTTAGAGGCATGCACCACCACCACCCTCACCCCCCCTTCCTTCCTTCCTTCCTTCCTTCCTTCCTTCCTTCCTTCCTTCCTTCCTTCCTTCCTTCCTT
>JADRCD010180788.1:14297-27513 GCA_019843815.1 Montemys delectorum
CTTCCTTCCTTCCTTCCTTCCTTCCTTCCTTCCTTCCTTCCTTCCTTTTTCAAATGTCTAACATACGTTACTCTTCAGAGTAATGAAAATAACATACTTCTTTTAATTTCTAAATTGCAATGCTTTATAAACAGAGAGGATCTTGCAATTCCTACTCTCAGCCAACTTTTATAGGGCCTGTTTTCTTGGGAGATGCTTTGTCTTAGTGTTTGTGAATATGAAAGTTGACCAGCAGATCCAGGATCACATTCCTATAAGCATAGCAGTGAGTGACCTTGGCAAGAAGGGCTGGATATTTTAAACATTTAAAAAACAAATATGGCAAATAAATTCTCTGTTGCTTTCACACTTGGCACCCAGATTTGTGTGTGTCTCTTCCTTTCAGAAGACAGTGTCCTCTAATTCCAAGGCAGAAAAATGATATCTTATTTTAATGATAATTCTGTAATTTCAATGTAGCTAGGGGAAAGAAGGCAAAGTATATATGTATTTTTACTAGTTTAAGGGTTTGAGCCTTTGTGTACTGTCCCATAGATTATGGAATTCTTCTGAAGTCATTATAAGTAAACAGTATATATTTTCCCAGAAGTCACACATTTGTTCTGGGATACAGCTTTCTTATTGCTATTGCAGAATAACACCACCTTAATAGCTAGTGATTAGAATACTAACTTGGGACTATATAAATGAAAACCAGTCCACCACTCCTCAGTGATGTGAGGAGTGCAGATACCACCAGGTCACATGACCAGGGGTAAGGTCAGTTCACTAGGTCACATGACTTGGGGAACATCAGCTTACTAGGTCATGAGAACAATGCTTAAAGTCAACTTACTAGGTCTCACTAGGGAAGGGCAGGTTCTTTACTGCCTTTGTATTTGTTTCTTCTCCTGATTTTTGATCTCCTTAAACTCCATCTTTCCAAGAGCCACCTACTTTCGGAGCAGTGCACCACATGCAGACAGCAAGGCTATTCTGTAGAGAGTGTGTCACATGCAGAGAGCAACATTACTCTATAGAGAGTGTACCATATGCAGAGAACAACATTGCTTTATAAAGAGTGTGTCATATGCAGAGAGCAACATCACTCTATAGAAAGTGTGTCATATACAGATAATGCAGGGGTTGAGCTTATGCATAAAAAAACCTAAGCATTAAGGATCAGTCATTGGAAAAATTTAATCTAACTTCTTTCTTTGTCTCTTTTTCTCCTTTAATTTCTTTTTAAATTGAATTCTGTAGGATTTTCAGGCATTCTGCCTTGCAACCAGGTCCCCTTTCTCCTCCTTCATACTTTTTCATTCCACTCGATAACACAGTTCAAGAGGTTTATCTCTAGTTTTTTCTTTACAACTTAAGCCACATAGTATTGACTATGCAAAATAAGGTCATAAATATCAGACTATTGTGTATGTGTTTGCATCCCTCTAGGTATATGTACACATGTGTAAAATTTATAGATATGTGAAGTCCTATATGCCTAAGGATAGCTATACATTTCAGTAATTGAAATGTTTGTTTATGTGTGCTGTGTGTTAGAATGACTAATTTACTGATGTTACTGATTGAACACAAACAGTCATTAATATATATTTACTCATATTTTGATTATAATTAATTTTAGGAACAAATTGCAATAGCATTTGGTAATTTTAATTGGATCCCTCCAAAAAGTGCTGGGCTAGCATGGGTAAAGTTACTAGAAAAACCCTGCGTTCTCTCACAGGCCAACTGCAATCACTGATAAGATTTTGTTTACATCCAGTATTTCAGTGTCCTAATTCCACTTTATCATCGAAATTCCTTAAATCCATTTTTGGATGATTGAGAGAGAGAATATTATGATTTATTTTTTTAAAGTTTGTGTGTGTGTGTGTGTGTGTGTGTGTGGTCTTCTGAACCATATTTAGAACCCCAAAGAGCATCACCAAATAATCTTTGCAAATATCTTGTGCAGTATAATTAACAAGGTCCTAGATGAAGAAAGTGTTTACTTGAATCAAAGAATTATGTCTGTCTCCCTGTTTCCCTTTTTGTTGTTTTCTTGATGTGGAGGAAGCAGAAAGGATGGAAGGAGTGACATAGTGACTCTGTAGACAGAGGGATCCTCTCCATCACCTTAAGTGCCTATCTATTATCTGACTCAACTTGATATTCTTGACAATATTCAAAACAGATATTATATTAGATGATAGTTACTTTTAAGAAATATGTAGTAACTAGTAAATGCTGCATAATGTGTTTTGCTCACTTACTGGGAGAGTCTGCATTGTGTACTTGCGGAGTGAATGGCTATATTGAAAACCTGACCTAAAAAGTTAACATTCAAGAAAGAAAATCTTGAACTGTACAACAATTAGGCAAGGAGGAAAAGAAAGAGTTGAGCAATTTCTGCTATAATATAAAATATCACAAAGATATCTTAACAAGTTAGCTAATATGGTTACGGTCTTCAAGTATACCAAAAACAAAACAAAACAAAACAAAACAAAACAAAAAACCAAAACAACCAATAAAACAAACAAAACAATCCAAAAGAAAACCCTCCAAAGCTGAGGGGCCTTAACAACTGGTGCTTTTCCCACCAGCCAGCAAAGATCACAGAGAGTTAATCCCAATAGACAAAGGCTCAGTGTTTGAAGGTTTTAGACTGGAAGGTTCTTAGATGCACATTCTCCTTGGATAACCTGAAGTGAACAACTTCATGAAGTTCACATTGAACAAGTGGCTAAAAGTAAGCTTCTGTGTTGACCCTCATATGCCACCTTGAAGTGGAAGTGTTTGGAGGCGCAAGTGATGTGCTTTACAGGAGGCACTAGTAGTTTCAACACTCCCCTTTGCATTGCAGCTGCCTGATATTGTTCTCATCATTAGAAGTATCTTCATCTTATGAATTAGAAAAAGTTCTTGAAAAAAAACTAAGTTGTGCAGGTCAAAGGACCTGTCTCAGAACCATTGTATTTTACTATTTTTCATATGTTAAAACTTGTCTAGCACACCAAATTCTATATGTGCATATTATTTTGCATAAAGTAACACATTTCTATATTTTAATGTTAATGTGTATGTGTACATTTACATTTTAGTTTTATAAAATAAAAATACATGTTAAATGTATATGTATATAGAACTGGTCTGTGTTCGATTGTCTAAATGCATTATAATTAGGTTAACCAGCTAAATGTAATTTTAACTAAGTTTACATTGACTTCATTAAAAACATTTTTATTAGCTTTGTCGTAACCATGATTCTGGTGATCTATAACCTCCATTCCTCCATTATTCTGATTAACTGAATATTGATGTATATTATTAGGAAACTTCACAGAATGCAGGTTTGAAAATGAACTTTGAAGGTAATGTAAAAGTCAAAATATCTGGATTCTATTTCTAGCCTCTGGATGTAGATCTGTGAATTAACAAAGAATAGCTTTTTTCTAAATATACAGTAAATATAATAAACATGGCTGATGCTACATGGCTATTGATTTGTTTTCTAAGTTTGTTATAGATTTTTAAAGGCACATAGAGACATGCTGAGTGACAATAACTCACCAAACATTTGTAGGAAATACAGCAAAATTTGCAACCAGGATGTTCATCAGTTTAACTGGTGAAACATATTTAATGACTCTGTTTCTTTATGCTAATGAAAGGGAAAACTAATGTTCTCAAGAGATGGTTAGTAATTTCATGTCTATTTTCCTATTTTACTTTTTTTCTATTAAAACCAAAGTCTACTCTATGCTGCCTTTCTGACTCAACTGTGGTCCCAGAACTCACTTCCATTTTAAAGCTCTTTCAGCACCCGATTCCCTCACTTCCATTCTCAGAGGGCTGTGTTTTTGTTAGTGTCGTGTTTTCTTGTATTAATTTTCTTCCTATAGCTCAGTGAAGTCTGAAGCCCTGACGGTGGGTTGCTCTGGTTTTCCTGTCTACTGTTTACAGCTTTGCACAGTAATTTTTTCTCTAGATGACATTGAAGCATAAGTAACCAGGAAGTGTCTCATGTCCTCACACTGTGTTCCCGCTATAAATTACTGCTACAGTTACTTAATTTTACAATTGTGTTGAATTTTGTTCTTGTATGTCTCCTTCTGTATTATCTTACGTGTGCAACATATATTCACACATATATACTCTATCTACATGCATGTGTGCACAGAGAGATTTTAGTTTACCGTATAAAATGACGGTAGTGTCCTGTGACAATAATGAGGTTCTAGTTTCCCTTACATCAGGATTTTCTCTTCTTTTTATTTATTTATTCTATTTATTTAATCTTTTTCATGGCTATTTGGGTTATTTTTCCATTGACAAGTTACGTATAAATGCTAACTGTATGAGCAAACCACTTAAAAAATTTTAAGTTGTATGTTTAGAACTTAAAAAATAGTTACAATGATTTCTAAATCATTATTTCTCTGAGCTTTAGCAAGTATAACAATATAATATTGGGTTTTGTATATATATTTCAAGTCTCTGATTCATAATATAGATTGTAATTTAATAGAAAATTTAATTTTGTTGGAGATATACTGAATATTTGATAGATGTCCTGAAGACAAATGTTGTGTACTGAAAGCAGACTCCTAGTTTAGCAAAGATTAAGACAGAGCCGAATCCCCTGCCCATTAGTGGGGAGCTGAGAGGATTAGAGGGGTGTATCCATTCCTTCAGGGAAGTCTAACTGGTACGATGTAATTTACTTGGATTTTCAATACCTTTTGGTTACTTCATCTCCTAAAAGGATAACTTGGAAAGTAAATTGCCACAGCAGCCATATCAGTCCCTCTTGATGAAGAATTAGAAAAACAGATCAATATAAGCTGAAGTGTGTATTTTTCTAAATCAGTATTAGCATGACAACCAAGACATGATTTATATGCTTAAAATACAGATTAATCATCAATGGAATTCTTATATCATTCTTTGCAGTTAAAATATTTAGGAGTTATAATCCCAAGTGGGGGTGTCTTATGTTGGCTGTGAACTCAACATTTTAGAATTTGGTCACTCTTATGGCTCTGGCAAAGGGGGTGTCCTGTTTGGAAAAACATTGGAAATGGAAATGTTTATATACTTCACAGCTCAGAACAAATCTTGGATTTACGATGTCCATTTCATCAACCCCTGTGAGGTGAACGTCATTTTCAATACCCGAATGTCCTTCTGATAAATGTAATGTACAGTGTGGGGGCCAGGTGTGTGCCCTCACCCAGTATTCTTTCAGTTCTTGTTCTTTCTTTTGAGTAACAAGTCTCTAATGCAAGTGTCTATTAGCATCTGTACTGAGACTCCTAGCTATTTAGCATACAACACTGAACAGCCATTTTTTTTTCCTGATTCAGAAGCAATTTGAATTGGTATCCTGGAGATAAAAGAATATAGTTCACCACCTAGTGCCCAGGCTGAAGGGTCTTTTAAAAAAATAATAACCACAAGAACAGAATTTTGTTTCTCAAAGTTTGGGAATGCAATTACTATGAAAACACTTTCTTAGTTTGATTGCTTATAAAATTATATTCTTTAAAATAATATTACTATATCATTTTTGTCAATGAATTTTAAATATTGAGTTTTGAAGTGTGTGTGAATATGTGTGTGTATGTGTGTGGGGGGTGTGTGTGGGGGTGTGTGTGTATGTGTGTTGGGACTTGTAGTACAATAGAGAGCGAGCTTCCATGTAAATAAGAGGAATGGGAAATTAAAGCATTCAGACTAACATCTTCAATCTTCAATACTGAGGCAATCACACTTTCAATGTGATTTTCAGGTTGATGCATGGTGGTTATAAGGAGTTTCTATTTCACTTTTTGGACGCTGTATGTTTTCTTTAGTTGCACTGCTTCTCACTTTTATAAGTTAAAAATTTAGTCTCTCCCCAACTGTATGCACACTGGACTGATGATCTCAGTCAGCAGAGTCTGTCTGCAGGTTAGGCTTTGAATGGGCACATAGGCTGACAGGACCAAGTAGTCACAGATTTCTCTTCTAGCTTTCAGAATCTGTGATTTTACAAATTTTTAGAGTGAAAGCATTTCCTTAACCATCTAAGAATGAAGAGGAGTTAGAAGAATTTCTCTGAAATTGAGATGCACTTTGAGAAATAATTCTAAGTCTTGTCTCAGCACAGCCTGTACTTCTAATATCTTGCTGTGAACCTGCACAGTTACCTAAGTAGATGTGGTCCTTCTGGATTTTGCTGTGTAGATCCCAAGTCCAAATGCTTACAGTTAAATCGTGCTAGTGTTAGAAACTGGACTGATAAAATAAATGGCAGTATCTTGTAGGTTGAGGTTTGAGTTCTGCAATTACAACTGTAGTTGCTACAAATTACCTGAAACCCTTTTTATATTGCATTTCTTAGAGCAGCATTTTACAATTGCTCTAATATGAAATTCTATACAAAGATTGTTTGATATTAATAGCAATCATTAACAACTTGATAGATTCTTGTTAAGTATATTTGCAATACATTTAATCTTATTAAACTCAGCCTTGAGTTGTTTCTTCCAAATATTAAAGGTCTTTATGAAGCTAGCAATATAAAGAAGAGATTTCAACCATTTTCGGCCAAAAATTAGGTTTAGCTTAATGGATCAATTTTTTTCTTATTAAACTGCATCTGACCAGTGCCAAGTAATACATTCAGCATTGATCTTTGTCTCACCCTGCTGTAGCTTGCTTTCTCTTTATGTACATGAAAAATAAGGTGCTGGGAAAGAAAACAATGCCTGTATAATACAAATATAGAATTTTTCTCAGACTTCCACTCAGTTCATCATTTCACTGTTATTAATGCCTTGCCTGCTGCTTTTTCAGAAATGTGTTTTTAAAAAGCACATTTATTTCCATAAAGAATGCTTTCTTCTAGTGTAATTATAAAAAACATACACTATGTACTGGAGTACATCAATTGTTTCAGGGGCATGAACAAAATGTATGAACCCTGTTCGTGTGTGCAAACAGCCTATTGAAAATATGGAGCCCTCCAGGGACCTGACCCATTACCACCAGGGATCTGAAGGCTGCTAGTGAGGACTGCGGCTCCATTTTGAACTTTTATTTTTCTTTCAGTAAAAAATAGAAGGATAAATGAAAAAAATGGAGGCATGCTTTAATAGAGATGGTGCATGTGCTCACAAGAAAGTTGAAGTGATAGCATTGTTTTGAGGTTCTGTCGTTGGGACACTGACAGTCACAGAAGCAGTTCCCAAGCTTCTGTATTCCTTCTTGCCTTTCCCCCATGTCTGGCATACTCTACTAGCTCTTCAGGAAGAGCTCGTATTGTTGCTTCAGCTTGTAATATCGCTCTTCTTGAGACTTCAATGGCTCCACACTTTCCCTACAGAATTAATAATCTGCACCTGGCTTTGCCAACGCTGGTCATCCCTGCTCTTCATCCCATGTATTTTCATGCATACTTTGGGTGCTTCTTTCATCAGAGTTTCCTCTGACCCCTGCTCAAACTAGCCTTCCATTCTCTTTCTCTTTCCTGCCCATCCAATTCCTCCTAGTCCTTCAAGCCCTGATTTTATATGTTCACGTTGCTCTGAAAGATAACTTTTCTGCTCTGCAGAAAATGGGCTTTAGGTGCAAAGACTAGGGTTTAGCAACTAACAAATTTGTTGGAATGCATGAGAAGCTACCTGTATGGCCTTGGACACTTCAGTTTACCACAATTTAGTAGTCTCGTGTTCCACAGCATATTGTAATATAATGTGTGTTAAGTGATGTGACTGTAATGTTAATTCTGCATGGTTGTGAGAATTTCTCTCTCTCTCTCCCTGTACCTCTCTCTCTCAAACACACACATACACAGAGATATATCACATGTCTCTATATGGCATACAGTTGGCATTTCTTAATGATTTTTTTCCTGTTTGTAGTTTGTATATTGTCAGCCAGTTCCCTTACTCACAAAATAAGACAAGAAGATATTGGAGACTTGTGCACCTCTTTCCTTTTATCAGATCACTAAATTATCTGGATAAAAACGTTTCTGCAGGGGGCTTCTGCTTCATGCAGATTTGCATCTTTGGTTTTTTCTTTTTTTAAAAAAAATTCCCTGCACATTTGTGTTTAGTTTCACCAGGTAATAAATGAAAACACATCTGTATAACACAATGCAAAGTGTATTTGAGTTGGTCAGTTGATACATTGCTTAGGAAGCTGGGTGGAATGACGACCAGCAACTGGATCCTTGTCCATCATGGTTACTGCATATTCTTGTGAGTGGGTGGATCACACATTCTTCCACAGACTGGACTTTCCTCAGCTTGTTTTCTGAGCTTTGAAGTGTCTTATCAAGACCCACTTCTCACTGTGATACAGAGAAGTTTTATTCACATCTCCTGATCCTCTTTTCTACCAGTAAAGTAGCAAAAAAGAGTTTATACTTGGTAACAACGACAGAGTATGTTCTTTTCAATAATTTTACTACTTAATACCAAGTCCAAATGCTGTTTTGGCAGTCCTTTTTTTGTTTGTTTTTGGGGTCTTTTGTTTGTTTGATTGATTTTTTTGTTTGTTTGGTTTTTTTTTGAGATAGGTTTCTCTGTGTAGTCCTGATTGTTTTGGAACTCATTGTGGACTAGGCTGTCCTCAAACTCAGAGCTGCCTGCCTCTGCCTCTGAAGAGCTGGAATTAAAGGTGTGTGTTGCCAGTGCCTGGTAGCATTCTGAAAAAGTGGCCCAAAACAAACATATTGCGTGCTATCTTTCACAATTAGGGAAAGCAGTGGCCAGCACGAGTGAATCTAGAAGCCAGAGGGGGAGCTCAGTGAGACTTTTTAATGAATCCTGATTTTGTACATGAGAAGATCAGGCTTAGCCCCTGTCCTGATTCTAGTGTTTTACTCCTAGGTCTATTACTAAAACTCATTTCCTTATTTCCTGATTAAGAACTGATGCTTCACCAGGCAGTGGGTGGTGGGTGAACCCCTTAGTCTCAACACTTGGAGGTATAGGTAGGCAGCACTCTGACTTCGAGACCAGAGTGAGTACAGAGTGATTTTCAGAATAGTCAGTACTACACAGACACACCCTATCTAGAAGAAACCAGACCAAACCAGAACTGACTCTTCTTCTGACCCTGCATTCCACTCACACACTGATAACTGTTCCAGATAGGGTCTATTTAAAGACATTGATAGTTCTGCTAAGTTACTTATATGAGTGGATAACATAAAATAGTTGATCTGTGCATTTAAAATGAGGGAAGGAGTACATGGAAGAAAGAGAGAAGTGGAACTATGTTTGGAGCTGTTGGCTACACTGAGCATTTCAGGAACATACAGTGTCAGCGTCACCAGACAGCTTGTGAATGAATGGAAGACCTGCCCCTGCCCAGTCCAAGGAGACCCTTCACATCTTGTGGTTTGTTACATGTGAAAGCTGAACCACCCAGCTGCTTATCTGCAGTGTGAGCCAGTGGATGCTTTCCTTTGTGTGTTTCCCATCAAGCCTCTCCTCAATGCAAAGGTGACTTCAGTAACTAGTTGTCAAGATTTTGCTCTCTGGAGAAGTGGAATTGGATGTTTAGCTTTTATAAATTTTTCTCTGAAACACCTGAATATTTTGCTTTATGAGGAGTCTTTCTCCTGGAATTATAAAATCTGCTTTAGAAATTGTTTTTCTGTGGCAGATGTCAAGAGCTTATAGTGTAAAAGGAGACCGAGTTAGCGTGTTAACTGCAGGCACATTGTGCTGAGGCTCCTCCTGTGGAAGGAAAGAATTTCATCTCTCCTCTATGTGTTGATCGGCTTTCATCTTTAGGCTCAGTCTCAGTTTTTGAGATTATAACCTGAAAAAACTTCAAAGAGAATCAATTTTGTCTGACAATTTAGAACCAAATGCAGGCAAAAAGGAATAAAATATGTATTTACACATAAGCAAAGGATAGGCACGGACAAAACATTTATAATTCAACAAAATGCAGATGTGTTATTAGACTTTAAAGCATTAAGCTTGCCCAGTGTTTGTACAGCAGGGAGGTATGAGGTAACCTGGATCTCATTAGTTAGACAGCAGTCGCACTGGACACAGGACAATAAGTTAATGGAAGACTGATAATTTTTTGCCTCCAACTTTGTTGTTCCCTTAATTTCTACAAGGCTATTTGAGCTCAGATGAAGAGAGGGAGGTAAGGCTTCACCTGTATGTGTGTCAGGAAATGTTTAGGATTCAAGTCAATGAATAAGAGATTTGAAATGCTTGGCGGGGCCGGGGAGTTAAGTATATAGACTCTGGGAATGCTTTTTTAAAAGTAAATGGTAATTTTAAACACAAAATGTAGCATAGACTCTAATGAGAGGCTCATGAAATGTTTTCTGCTGTATGCACTTTGGGGAAAGTATTTCAGAGGAATGGATCCATGTCCAAAAAGAGGAAGGGATAGAATGAACCAGAGAATACATAGCTATCTATATGGAAAGAAAACTTAAATACTGTATCAGCATTCCATGCCAGGAATTACCAGAGGGAAAGGCCTTGTAGACCCAGACCACTGACCTTGTTGCCACTATGATGAAGAACATGTCTAACTCTGTCCCTGCAAGTCTTCTTCTGCCATGTGGATCACTCTTAGGATTTAGAGACTAATGGATTACCCGGCTTCCCTCTTTGTTTCTAATATGTAGGTAGAGGAAGCAAGCTTAAAAATAAATCCTGGCTCTGAAAGTAAGATGACAGATTTCTTGTGAACATTATGGTTACTGTTTATTTTATATAAAAAATTAAATAACAGTGTTAGAAATGAGAAATATTTTCAGTAGAAATAGAACAGAAGCTGTGTGTTTGAAGCAGCCAATGCTGCCTTTGTAAATTGTGTATTTGCATGGGTTGGTTTTCCTCTTGTATGTATGGGCAGTAGTATTTGTGAGTTACTGAATTTTAATTTAATGAGGGGAATCTCGAGTCTTGGGCCCTCATCCCACCTTCATAATACTCCATGGTTAATTTGAGAGTTCTTATGTTTTCTTCATTTAAAAATTATATAGCACTTAAAAGAATTACCAGGCAACTGTTGCTAAAAAATAGCAATACTGAAAATGTTCAGGGATGTGTAGACTAAAGAAATAAATTAATGAATGTGCTTGGGATGTGCCTGGACAATAAGGTCCCCAACAATCCCTAGCTGAGAAAACTCTGACCTTTCAAATCCCGTAGGACAAACCTTGCCTCTTTCATTCATCATGGTCTCAGGAGCTCCTAATTTTAACCTAGTGTGTAGGTGTCTCTCTGTTCACAATAGAACAAGTGAATCAATGAGAGATGAATAGTTTGGGAAGATGTCAACTGCTTCTGCACCTACTTTCATTACACACAGGGCATGGATACATCAAGGTCAAGAGTTACTTATAGACACTGCAGTTTGGGTCCCTGAGAAGCGTTCTCCTGAGTGGCATGCTCTTGAAATGTATTTGCAAACACACAGCAATTTAGACTAACAAAAGCAATCCACTTTACTAATAGATTTGCAGTTGCAGAAGAGATGCTCAAATTCAGGATTCAAATGCAGAGGCAAGAGGAGGGACTCCAATTGAAAATGCAAAACCTAGCCCAACAGAAACCTCACAAAGCAACTTGGATGACTCTTTCAGTCTTTGCTCCCGTTGGATTTTTTTTCTCATTCTATTACATTTACTGCTCTCTCTGGTGAAATCCCAAATTACCACTTCAATTTATCAGGCTGGCACCGTCTTCTAGAACAGCTCCTAATCCCAGTGTCAGCCCTGCTCTACAAGCAGTGTCCCTGCTTTAACTTGGTTCTGAGTTGCCCTGGATACAGCTCCCTACCCAACTCTGGCCCTCACAGGGGGCGCCTCCAGCCCGCAGGCAATGCAAATGAGTACAGGAAATATTACATTAATTTCTGGGCACTTCAAATAATAGTTGGAATGAATCCCCAACTAAATTGGTAGGGAGCAGTTAGGTGACTGCCTTTCCACTCCTGGGTAGGGCCCCTCCCTGCTGATTGACAGGCAGACTGCCACTGAGCAGGGTAACAGGCTGAGTTGAAACTGCTGTGTTCATTCCCACCAGCATAGCTCTCCCTTCAGCAAAGAAGAACATAATGATTGTCACTTGGATGTACCTACACTTAAACATCTGTTCTTTATTTTATATACCAAAATGTATATGTAAACTAGAATGTACTCTTGTCTTGTATGACTGTGAATATGTGCACATATATATGGATATATACATAGCTATGTTGCTAGAGCCATAGGATTTTTAT
This sequence comes from Montemys delectorum, assembly GCA_019843815.1. Taxonomy (NCBI): domain Eukaryota; kingdom Metazoa; phylum Chordata; class Mammalia; order Rodentia; family Muridae; genus Montemys; species Montemys delectorum. Next base: position 26,541 of record JADRCD010180788.1, read on the forward strand.
TATATTTTGGATTAAAAAAGACTTGTTGAATAGCAGTCATGTTATGAGTACATTCTACCTATCCAAATTCTGTCACCACACAATCTTTATAATATATATATATATATATATATATATATATATATATATATATATATATTATTGGATATTTTCTTTATTTACATTTCAAATGTTATCCCCTTTGGAAACACGCTATCTCCCTCGCCCAATCATCTGCATCTATGAGAGTGCTCCTCCATGCCTCCACCCGGTCCCACCTTTCCTTCCTGCATTCCCCTACACTGGGGCTTCGAACCTCCTCAGTCACAAGGGCCTCTCCTCCCACTGATGTCCAACGAGGCCATCCTCTGCTACATCTTTGGCTGGAGCCATGGTTCCCTCCATATATATTCTTTGGTTGGTAGTCCAGTCCCCAAGAGCTCCAGGGGTCTGGCCAGTTGACACATTTACTCCCCGCATAGGGGTGCAAATCCCCTCGGCTCCTTCAGTCCCTTCTCCAACGACTCCATCAGGGACCCCCAAGCTCAGTTCAATGGTTGGCTGCAAGCTTCCTACTCTGTATTTGTCAGGCTCTGACAAAGCCTCTCAGGAGACAGCTATATCAGGCTTCTGTCAGCAAGCACTTCCCAGCATCCACAATAGCATCCATGTTTGGCAACTGTATATGGAATGGATCCCCAGGTAAGAAAGTCTCTGGATGGCCTTTCCTTTAGTCTCTGCTCTACACCTTGTCTTCATATTTCTTCCTCTGAGTATTTTGTTCCCCCTTCTAAGAAGGCCGGAAGCACACTTTAGTCTTCCTTCTTCTTGAGCTTCATATGGTCTGTGAATTATGTCTTGGATATTCAGAGCATTTGAGCTAATATCCACTTATCAGTGAATGCATATTTCATGTGTTCTTTTGTAACTAAGTTACCTCACTTAGAATAATAATAATAATAATAATAATAATAATAATAATAATAATAATAAT